>OZ020608.1:39795370-40053290 GCA_963971545.1 Philophylla caesio | reverse complement strand
GTCCTAAGTTGTTTACTGTTTTAAATGCTGTGTGAATGTTGTGTTTTTTGAAAAAATTTGCTAATTTATGTGTCGATTTTCCTGTATAAGTTAATACTGTCCATGTCTTTCCGTCATTTTTGTGCTGCTGAGGCGTTAAAGCAACTAGTTGACAGACTAGAACGAACACCTTTAACTCCAGAAGCACACAAGAGAGAGCTAAACATTATTTACAACATAGCGGTCAATAACGGATATAAAAAAGATCTGATAGACAAAATCAGAAGAAACAGTGTGACCCCAAAAAGAAGCGATAAGGATAAAGACGGAAAGACATGGACAGTATTAACTTATACAGGAAAATCGACACATAAATTAGCAAATTTTTTCAAAAAACACAACATTCACACAGCATTTAAAACAGTAAACAACTTAGGACGAATACTACGGACAAGTACAAATACAGAGGACTCACTAAACAGCCAAGGCGTATACCAACTGACCTGCGAATGCCAATACAGCTACATAGGACAAACAGGACGTAAAGTAAGAACAAGGTTCCGCGAACACATAAGGGATTACAACAAGAAGTCACGGAAACCCACCACAACACCTGAATCTAACTTTGCAAATCACATGTTCCACAGCAAATGTACACCAGCAAACATTAAGAAAACCGTAAAGGTATTGCATGTGCAGCAAAAAGGTCGACGCCTAAACGCACTGGAAAACATGGAGATATACAAACAGAAAACATTTGACGGAAGAATAATAAACGAACAGACGAACACCAACTCGGACGTAATATTTGAGCCATTGAAACTTGTTTACAAAAAACAAAGCACGAACTTAGGTACTACCAAAGAAACTAACGCACAGGACCAACACAAAACATCCAGCAGGACAAAAATTACTGACTTCTACCTACCCATGCATACCACAAAAAAACTTCACGCTGACAAATAAACCCTAAACTCAGGTAGCATACACCTACAAACATTTGTTGGCTGCTAGTTAACGACAGATACCGATACCTACGAAGGACAAAACACAATAAATAGGGACCGCCAGACGTAAACTAAACAGAACGAAAAATAACACTGAAGATGGCACAACGCCGAAACCGGTTTGTTTCAAAACCAAATTTGACAAGGATCGACGGAAAATCGTTCCAAAATACATCAACTTTCAACCTTGTCGGAGTAAAAAAAACAACAAAAAACATTTAATAAAATTAATATGTAGTGAAACTGTCTTATACCTACGTTCGATGGACATTAAACCAAATGTCTTGACGAACATTATAACTATACCCACGCACTTGTTCACAAGGCTATAATTAAAAAAAAAATTTGTTCCAAAGAGACAAAAATTAGTTTAACTACCAAAAAGGACCACAGCGACCTAAACACAACGTAACCTACTTTCTAGTTACTTGACGTATATATCAGTACTCTAGTTTAACTACTAAAAAGAACCGCAGCGACCTAAGAACTAAATCCATTTTTTTGACAGTAGATGCTACTTACCTACTTTCTACCTGAAATATACATCAGTACTCTAGTTTAACTACTAATAAAAAGGACCACTGCGACCTAAAAACCAAATTAATTTTTTTACACTAGTTGTTAATTTCTTACCTAATGAAAGTGTACACAAAATTTTTTTTTATATGATTGTTATGGGTTTCTTAAGAATAGTAAAAATGAGAGTGATTTTTTTTTAAATATTAAACTTCGCGATTTGTGTAGAAAATTTCCTGCGTTTTTAAAAATGAAATTAATTTACAAAACAACAATTTTTTTTCCACACAGGAAGTAAAAATTTCAAAAGCGGAAACTTCGACCGCTTTTTTAAATTTGTTTATTTCAAAATATAGTCTCAGCCTATATGGCGCTAGGCGCTTGTTTGTAACCTTCGGTTCATGTGAACAAGACATTTAATAAAATGAAAATGTAGTGAAACTATCTTTTACCTACGTTCGATGGACTTTAAACCAAATTTCTTGATGAACATTATAACTATACCCACGCACTTGTTCACAAGACTATAATTAAAAAAAAAACTTGTTCCAAAGAGACAAAAATTAGTTTAACTACCAAAAATTACCACAGCGACCTAAACACAACGTAACCTACTTTCTAGTTACTTGAAATATATATCAGTACTCTAGTTTAACTACTAAAAAGAACCGCAGCGACCTAAAAACTAAATTAATTTTTTTGACAGTAGATGCTAATTACCTACTTTCTACCTGAAATATACATCAGTACTCTAGTTTAACTACTAATAAAAAGGACCACTGCGACCTAAAAACCAAATTAATTTTTTTTACACTAGTTGTTAATTTCTTACCTACTGTCTACGTGAAACATGAAAATTTAAATGAATAGTTTCGTATTTAAATAAGATGATATCTTCAAAACGTTAACAGACTTGTGCTTGAACGTTACTAGAATAAACATATTTATACTCGATGTATCGATGTTTCAATCCATTTCGCTTGGTAAATCATCGAAAATTAATAATTTAAGAAAATTGTAGGCATTATTAGGGCACAAGTGGGGGCATCCAGCAAATTCCTGTGTGTGCGCATCCTGCAGGAAACGACTTTTAAATAAAATACCAGCTAATGAAGATGTTTAATATAGTGAAACCTCGATCGAACTTTCGCAAAACACCCGCGAAGAATCATTCATTCCTCAAGACAGTTGCAGACATGAACCCACTTAGCTAAAGCAGAATTTAATGATACGTCTACTTCTGCGTCTATGAAAATTACGATAGTGACTATAGCACCTACATAAGTCATGGAGTGAAAATAAACTTGCAGAAGAGTTCGGGACATCCAGGCGACAAGCGAGAAAAGCAAAGAAACTTGTGAATCACACCTGTCAGTATCCTTAAGAAGAACCTTGGTGGTCTGGAGAACTTAGGGAACTCAGGTCCAAAGTTAGAAAAACATTCAACGGTTCCTATAGGGGGCATTTCATGTCAAGCGGACAGGAAAAAAGGTGTTGCTTTGAAATTCGTTCATATTTTGGGTAATTGTACTTGTACTAGGTATGAAAGTGTACACAAAATTTTTTTTTATATGATTGTTATTTGTCGAGTTACTTTATACAACTTATTTCTTAAACATGTACCTAAAGGTTCTTGTATTCGTTATGAATCAGCCCCTTTATGGTTCACTAAAGACTTGAGAACTTTAAAAAATAAAAAATCGCGTTCTTTTAAAATATATAAAAGTACTGGTCGTCAGGTGGATTATCTTAATTATTCAGTCTTGCGACATAAATATCTAGAATTAAATAAAAACTGTTATGAAAAATACTTTAATAAAATGAAAATGAACATTATCCACGACCCGAAAGCTTTCTATGGTTTCGTTAATTCTAGGCGCAGAGTAAATGCATTCCCTTCCACAATGAAATATCAAAATACTGTGTCATGTGATAACGAGATTATTGCCAATCTATTTGCCCAGTTCTTTAAATCTAACTACACCACTCAATTTAAATATAACTGTATTTCCTATCCATACAAGCTGAGCCCCAATAACTCTATTAATATTCCAGTCATATCATCAGATGATGTTTTTCATTATTTAATATCTTTAAAAGAATCATTCAAGTACGGCCCTGATATGATCCCGACATGTTTCCTAAAAAAATGTGCAAAGCACCTGTACCTGCCATTATCGAACTTGTTTAATTTGTCCCTCCAGCAAGGAGTTTTTCCGTCAATATGGAAACAGTCTTACATAATCCCCCTTCATAAATCTGGAAGCAGGTCTTCTATTGAAAACTATCGTGGTATAGCTAAACTCTCTTCTATCCCGAAGTTGTTTGAAGCTATTGTTACCAACCAAATGACTTATCCGATTTCCTCAATAATAGCAAATTGCCAACATGGCTTCTGTAAGGGCAAATCAACCAAATCAACAAATTTACTTGAATTTACCACCCATGTTTCAAATGGGTTTAGGGAATGCATTGATACTGATGTTATATATACCGATTTTAGTAAAGCATTTGACAAAGTATGTCACTCTTTACTCATCCGTAAACTAAATCTGCTTGGTTTTCAACCTGGTATCCTCTGTTGGATGTCTTCTTATCTCTCCGGTAGGACGCAAAAGGTAGTTTTTAAAAATTTTCATTCTGGGATCATCGATGTTTCCTCGGGAGTTCCTCAGGGCAGCCACCTCGGACTGATTCTGTTCCTGCTATTCATAAACGACATTTCTACAGTAGTAAAGTATTCTAAAATATTGATGTACGCGGATGATGTTAAACTTTTTAAGACTTATGCCTCGGCTGAAGAAAGATCCTTGCTACAGCAAGATTTGGACAGCATAGTCAATTAGTGCAGCATTAATTATATGCCGCTTAACCTTAACAAATGTAAATTCATGTGCATTTCTCGACGAACCATTCAGCCGGCCTCCTATAAAATAAATAACTACGTCCTAGAACATGTAAACAGTTTTGTTGACCTGGGTGTTGGTATGGATTGTAAACTCAATTTTAATTTTCATATTAGTTCCACAGTTAATAAAGCAAGGGGTGTACTGGCTTTTGTAAAGCGTTGGTCAAAGGAATTCCGCGACCCGTATATAACTAAAACACTTTTTACTTCATTAGTAAGACCAATACTGGAGTATGGTTCCATAGTTTGGAATCCTCGTTATCAGGTCCACTCAGACCAACTAGAGTCAATACAAAAACAATTCTTACTTTTTGCTTTGAGAAATCTTCGATGGGATTCGCCATACAATCTTCCCCCTTACACTAGTCGTTTAAAACTTATTAATCTTCCTACTCTTTCGAGTCGCAGAGAAATGTTAGGTATACTATTTCCGGTAAAATTAGTCAATGGATGGATCTCAAGTCCATTTCTTCTGGAGCAAATTAATTTTAATGTACCCTCCCGTGCAACGAGAAACTTTAAACCACTGTTCTTGAAACTATGCAGAACTAACTTTGAGTTGAATGAACCGTTTCGGGGTTTATGCCAAGACTTTAACAATCATTCCAGCACCTTTGATGTATCGGACTCACTTTTTATAATTAATAGAACTATTATATCCTCTCTTAATAACAGCTAACGATCCAATTTTCTTACTTTGCATTTCTCTAACTTTGTATTCGGCTGATGAATTCTTATTCTGTAGCTGAGCAGCTTGGGATCTCGACGCTTAACAAACTTTCTTCTGTCACGACTCGGCACCTAAGATTTGTATATCAAAAACATCCGTACGTTATGCGGATTGAGCCCCTCGTGCCGGTTGGGCGGGAAAGTGGGTTTCCGTTGGGTTATAATAATAATGGGCTTCTTAAGAATAGTAAAAATGAAAGTGATTTTTTTTAAATATTAAACTTCGCGATTTGTGTAGAAAATTTCCTGCGTTTTTAAAAATGAAATTAATTTACAAAAAAACAATTTTTTTTTCCACACAGGAAGTAAAAATTTCAAAAGAGGAAACTTCGACCGCTTTTTTAAATTTGTTTATTTCAAAATATAGTCTCAGCCTATATGGCACTAGGCGCTTGTTTGTAACCTTTGGTTCATGTGAAAAAGACATTTAATAAAATGAAAATGTAGTGAAACTGTCTTCTACCTAGGTTCGATGGACTTTAAATCAAATTTCTTGATGAACATTATAACTATACCCACGCACTTGTTCACAAGGCTATAATTAAAAAAAACCTTGTTCCAAAGAGGCAAAAATTAGTTTAACTACCAAAAAGGACCACAGCGACCTAAAAATCAACGTAACCTACTTTCTAGTTACTTGAAATATATGCCAGTACTCTAGTTTAACTAACGTTATTAATATACACATACATATGTATGTATGTATACTCGATGTTTCAATCCATTTCGCTTGGTAAATCATCGAAAATTAAATAATTTAAGAAAATTGTCGGCATTATTAGGGCACAAGTGGGGGCATCCAGCAAATTCCTGTGTGTGCGCATCCTGCAGGAAACGACTTTTAATTAAAATACCAGCTAATGAAGATGTTTAATATAGTGAAACCTCGATCGAACTTTCGCAAAACACCCGCGAATAAGCATTCATTCCTGAAGACAGTTGCAGACATGAACCCACTCAGCACCTACATAAGTCATGGAGTGAAAATAAACTTGCAGAAGAGTTCGGGAAATCCAGACGACAAGCGAGAAAAGCAAAGAAACTTGTGAATCAGTTCGACATCTTATCAACTCCAAACCCCCGTGGTGGTCGTAAACAACTACCCGAAAGCGAAGACTTGGTTAAATATTTTTATCTCTGAGAACACATGAGCCGAGTAATGCCTGGCAAAAGATATTTTATATCTATTAAATTAGAAGATGGAAGATGGAAGAAGAACACACATACAAAAACAACTTCTAATGTGCAACATTGACGAACTTTACGAGAAGTTCAAAGTGGAATATCCGAACGTTAAAGAAAGTTTAACAAAGTTTTTTTACTTTAGGACCCAAACAATGTCTCTTCGCTAGTCATTGTACAGCGTGACTTTGCAGAACATTATAGCTTTGTTTCCATTGGAACAACGAACAAGCAACACTCCTCACATCGTATATTTATTATAGAGATGGAATTGAAATAAAACACGGCACTATTGTTATGATTTCAGGGAGTCAATTCTCGTTCTGTGTAAACGTGAAGTGAAAAAAAACTGGTTCTTGCTGTGAAAAAGGTGTTTCATTTCCACTGAACTCGTGAAACCTTTGCAACTTTGTTATTGAATTTTTTGTTCTAAATGTCAAAGACGAGTAAAACGTAACAAGTAATGTCGGGAATATTTATAGTTTGCATTTGTTGGAAAGAACTCGAGATGAGCAAAGGTAAAAAAGGTGTTATTACTATAACGTATATAATATTTTAAATTAGTTTATTGCAACAGAAGTAATTTGAGAGTACTAAGGCGCAGAGTTCGCGATGGCCAAAATCCCTTTGAGATGCCCACCGACGAACATTTTATAGATTTGTATCGGTTCCCTAAGGCATTATGTTTGAAGCTAATTGATGAATTGATGCCATTTAAGCCTAATACGCAGCGGAGACATGCTATTCCTTGTCATATTTATATATTGAGTGCAGTGCGCTTCTTTGCCACTGGTAGCTTTCAACGGAGTGTGGGTCAAGACTCTTTATCTGCTTTATCCCAAACGTCTGTTAGCAGATGCGTGCATGTAGTAGCTACTGCGGTAAATGCATAGCTCATAGACATATAAAGTTTCCTAAACATGAAGAATTCCCTGCGCTCAAAATAAAATTTATGGAAAAATATCAATTTCCTGGAATAATCGTCCTAATAGACGGTACACACATCAAAATATCAGCCCCTAAAAGAGAAATTGCGCACGTTTACTATTGCCGGAAGGGGGGTCACTCGAAGAATGTAATGATCATATGTGATGCGGATTACATCATATTATCTGCAAATAGTCAGTTTGGAGGTACTGCTCATGACTCTTTTGTATGACAGCGGCTATCCCCTGCAGGTACATACATATATCTTTGTTAACTAAAGAAAAATGCTAATAAAAAAAAAATATATGTTTAATAGCCTTGGCTCATGACTCCAATTAGTGCAGCATCCTCTACAGCCGAAGAGCGTTATAACGTAGCTCATAAATCAACCCGAGCTCTTGTGGAAAGATGTATTGGCTTGTTAAAAAGCAGGTTTCTCTGTTTGTCAAAGGAAAGGGCCCTCTTTACAGCCCACCAAAAGCCGGGATCATAATTAACGCTTGCTTAGTTCTACATAATTATTTGGTTCGGGCTAGAGTGCCATTTGATCAAACCTATACTGAAGACTCGGACGAAAGTAAAG
This sequence comes from Philophylla caesio, assembly GCA_963971545.1. Lineage (NCBI taxonomy): Eukaryota > Metazoa > Arthropoda > Insecta > Diptera > Tephritidae > Philophylla > Philophylla caesio. The sequence goes on along the minus strand of OZ020608.1, from coordinate 40,045,459 downwards.
AATTCGTTGGCTCCCCTTCAGATATTTCAAATCGTGATATTCTTACAGTTGCGAAAAGGCAACAATTGGAAATTGTTCAAAACGCTTTTACTAATAACACTCAAATTTGGATAAATCCAACAATTTTTATTGTTTATATCATCTCTTGATATATATAATAAAATGTCTACTGTTATCTCCAAAATAATGTATTTATTTTTATATCACATGTCAGTTTTCAAACTATAAAATACCTTTATTTTTGCAAGTATTTTATTATTTTATCACAAGTATATTTAAGGTAATATTTCCAAATTCTAAAGTTGCCTGTAAAGGGGAAGTATTATATCACATGTTAGTTTTGCAAACAAATTCATTAAGTTATGAATTTTCTTTTTGATTGTTGAGGTTTTCGACAGGGCTGGAATATAATGTATTTTGGAAAGATCTTCCGTCGGTTTGTTTCCAAACCAAACTTGACAAGGGATGATGAAAAATCGATCCAAAATACATCAAGATATGTATTCTTTAACGGTGATAAGAAATTAAAAGTATAATAATTTTTCCTAAACACAAAAGTAAAATCTTAAAATTAAACACTAAAAACGAAATTAAAAATTTAAACTTATTGCCTTAAATTATTCAATAAATCTTTTAAATTTTCGGCTATTCTTAAATTTATTTGGGCACTTTCTCGGATTGCTTCTGTTTGCTCCTTCGTCGCTGCAATACTCTCACGCGTGTCGATTAGCGATCTCCAGTTCTTTCAACTTAGCCTCTTCCAATTTAAAAAACTTTTCCACTTTGGGTTTTTCTGTCAGAGCCCTTCTTTTCCGCCCTCTCGGTTGTGGTATTGTTCTTACAGTCGCTGCAGCACTAGAGCAACTAGGTCTTACAATTTCAATTCCTATATCTGCAGCGCTTTCTTCCTGTTCATTCGACTGCAACCTCCTCTAAACTTTCCACCACATACTCCTCGCTCTCTTGACGGTGCGCATTATTGGAGATAGGTATAAAACCCACTTCCGGCGTTCCATCTCCATCTACCGCTAGTGGTGTAGTTATTTTTATAACACGCTCTTCTAGCGGCGATAACGCTTTAGCTCGAGATAGTCGATTTATCCCATTCCTCTGCTCAGCCTGTTTTCTGGCACTATATTTTGAGCGCGTATGTAGCCTGTTTGTATTAAAAACCCAAAACTACAATAACTCAAATAAAATAAATCTAATATATATATATATCGACAGGGTTGGAATATAATGTATTTTGGAAAGATCTTCCGTCGGTTTGTTTCCAAACCAAACTTGACAAGGGATGATGAAAAATCGATCCAAAATACATCAAGATATGTATTCTTTAACGGTGATAAGAAATTAAAAGTATAATAATTTTTCCTAAACACAAAAGTAAAATCTTAAAATTAAACACTAAAAACGAAATTAAAAATTTAAACTTATTGCCTTAAATTATTCAATAAATCTTTTAAATTTTCGGCTATTCTTAAATTTATTTGGGCACTTTCTCGGATTGCTTCTGTTTGCTCCTTCGTCGCTGCAATACTATCACGCGTGTCGATTAGCGATCTCCAGTTCTTTCAACTTAGCCTCTTCCAATTTAAAAAACTTTTCCACTTTGGGTTTTTCTGTCAGAGCCCTTCTTTTCCGCCCTCTCGGTTGTGGTATTGTTCTTACAGTCGCTGCAGCACTAGAGCAACTAGGTCTTACAATTTCAATTCCTATATCTGCAGCGCTTTCTTCCTGTTCATTCGACTGCAACCTCCTCTAAACTTTCCACCACATACTCCTCGCTCTCTTGACGGTGCTCATTATTGGAGATAGGTATAAAACCCACTTCCGGCGTTCCATCTCCATCTACCGCTAGTGGTGTAGTTATTTTTATAACACGCTCTTCTAGCGGCGATAACGCTTTAGCTCGAGATAGTCGATTTATCCCATTCCTCTGCTGCCTGTTTTCTGGCACTATATTTTGAGCGCGTATGTAGCCTGTTTGTATTGAAAACCCAAAACTACAATAACTCAAATAAAATAAATGTAATAAATATGTATTTATATATACCTTAGGTCGCTCCAATATTTGCGTCAATTTGGACCATCCGCTTGGGTACCTCCAAGGCATTAAAGTTCGCCGCGAGTTCTTTCCACCTTTCTTCTCGAAATTTGGCACCATCTGCCGTCACGAATCTATAAAAAGTATATATATTCATATATTAAATATTAAATAACTTTTATTGCAATGTTAATATACTCATCATTTTCCACGTCTAAATTATTTTCTAAAACATTTATAAGAAAGTCTTTTTGATTTTCGCTGGCACGCTTTGTGAATCACACCTGTCAGTATCCTTAAGGAGAACCTTGGTGGTCTGCAGAACTTAGGGAACTCAGGTCCAAAGTTAGAAAAACATTCAACGGTTCCTATAGGGGGCATTTCATGTCAAGCGGGCAGAAAAAAAGGTGTTGCTTTGAAATTCGTTCATATTTTGCGTAATTGTACTTGTACTAGGTATGAAAGTGTACACAACATTTTTTTTTATATGATTGTTATTTGTCGAGTTATGGGCTTCTTAAGAATAGTAAAAATAAAAGTGATTTTTTTTAATATTAAACTTTAAATTAATATTAAACGCGAACGCGTATGGTCAGTTTGGAGGTACTGCTCATGACTCTTTTGTATGGCGTCGCTCCGGTGCTTGCAGAGTAATGGAAGACCTTTACAATGCCGGTGAACGTGATTTATGGCTTTTAGGCGACAGCGGCTATCCCCTGAAGGTACATACATATATCTTTGTTAACTAAAGAAAAATGCTAATAAAAAATAAAAAAAATGTTTAATAGCCTTGGCTCATGACTCCAATTAGTGCAGCATCCTCTACAGCCGAAGAGCGTTATAACGTAGCTCATAAATCAACCCGAGCTCTTGTGGAAAGATGTATTGGCTTGTTAAAAAGCAGGTTTCGCTGTTTGTCAAAGAAAAGGGCCCTCTTTACAGCCCACCAAAAGCCGGGATCATAATTAACGCTTGCTTAGTATACTGACGACTCGGACGAAAGTAAAGAATTCGTTGGCTCCCCTTCAGATATTTCAAATCGTGATATTCTTACAGTTGCGAAAAGGCAACAATTGGAAATTGTTCAAAACGCTTTTACTAATAACACTCAAATTTGAATAAGTCCAACAATTTGTATTGTTTATATCATCTCTTGATTATACATATATATATAATAAAATGTCTACTGTTATCTCCAAAATAATGTATTTATTTTTATATCACATGTCAGTTTTCAAACTATAAAATACCTTTATTTTTGCAAGTATTTTAATATTTTATCACAAGTATATTTAAGGTAATATTTCCAAATTCTAAAGCTGCCTGTAAAGGGGCAGTATTATATCGATTAGCGATCTCCAGTTCTTTCAACTTAACCTCTTCCAATTTAAAAAACTTTTCCACTTCTTAGGTCTTACAATTCCAATTGCTATATCTGCAGCGCTTTCTTCCTGTTCATTCGACTGCAACCTCCTCTAAACTTTCCACCACATACTCCTCGCTCTCTTGACGGTGCTCATTATTGGAGATAGGTATAAAACCCACTTCCGGCGTTCCATCTCCATCTACCGCTAGTGGTGTAGTTGTTTTTATAACACGCTCTTCTAGCGGCGATAACGCTTTAACTCGGGATAGTCGATTTATCCCATTCCTCTGCTCAGCCTGTTTTCTGGCACTATACTTTGAGCGCGTATGTAGCCTGTTTGTATTGAACACCCAAAACTACAACAACTCAAATAAAATAAATGTAATAAATATGTATTTATATATACCTTAGGTCGCTCCAATATTTGCGTCAATTTGGACCATCCGCTTGGGTACCTCCAAGGCATTAAAGTTCGCCGCGAGTTCTTTCCACCTTTCTTCTCGAAATTTGGCACCATCTGCCGTCACGAATCTATAAAAAATATATTCATATATTAAATATTAAATAACTTTTATTGCAATGTTAACATACTCATCATTTGCCACGTCTAAATTATTTTCTAAAACATTTATAAGAAAGTCTTTTTGATTTTCGTTGGCACGCTTTGTGAATCACACCTGTCAGTATCCTTAAGGATAACCTTGGTGGTCTGCAGAACTTAGGGAACTCAGGTCCAAAGTTAGAAAAACATTCAACGGTTCCTATAGGGGGCATTTCATGTCAAGCGGACAGGAAAAAAGGTGTTGCTTTGAAATTCGTTCATATTTTGGGTAATTGTACTTGTACTAGGTATGAAAGTGTACACAAAATTTTTTTTTATATGATTGTTGTTTGTCGAGTTATGGGTTTCTTAAGAATAGTAAAAATGAAAGTGATTTTTTTTTTAAATATTAAACTTCGCGATTTGTGTAGAAAATTTCCTGCGTTTTTAAAAATGAAATTAATTTACAAAAAATCAATTTTTTTTCCACACAGGAAGTAAAAATTTCAAAAGCGGAAACTTCGACCGCTTTTTTAAATTTGTTTATTTCAAAATATAGTCTCAGCCTATATGGCGCTAGGCGCTTGTTTGTAACCTTTGGTTCATGTGAAAAAGACATTTAATAAAATGAAAATGCAGTGAAACTGTCTTCTACCTACGTTCGAGAGAGGACTTTACTGTGCAATTGCCTACTCAGTCCGAAGTAGCACTTGTTGGCAAGAGAGATTCTGCGTTGGATTTCAAGGCTGACACTGTTAATGGTGTTTATGCTGGTTCCTAAGTAAACGGAGTCCTCTACTTTTTCAAAGTTATAGCTGTCAACAGTGATGTTAAATCCCAGTCGTGAATGCGCCGACTGTCTATTTGATGACAGGAGATACTTCGTCTTGCCCTCGTTCACCTCCAGACCCATTCGCTTCGCTTCTCTATCCAGTTTGGAGAAGGCAGAACTAACTGCGCGGCTGTTAAGGCCGATGATGTCGATGTCATCGGCGTACGCCAGCAATTGCACACTCTTATAAAAGATGGTGCCTGACCGATTTAGTTCTATGGCTCGAATTATCTTCTCCAGCGTCAGGTTAAAGAAATCGCACGTAAAAGAGTCACCCTGTCTGAAACCTCAAACGGCTCGGAGAGGTTCTTCCCAATTCTGACGGAGCTGGTGGTGTTGCTCAACGTCATTTTACATAGCCGTATAAGTTTTGCCGGGATCCCAAATTCAGACATTGCGGCATATAGGAAACTTCTTTTCATACTGCCGAAGGCGGCTTTCAAGTCGACAAAAAGATGGTGTGTGTCGATTCTTCTTTTTCGGGTCTTTCCCAAGATCTGGCGTATTGTGAATATCTGGTCGGTGGTAGATTTACCAGGTCTAAAGCCACACTGATAAGGTCCAATCAGTTCATTGACCGTGGGCTTAAGTCTTTCACACAATACACTTGACAGAACCTTATAGGCGATGTTAAGAATACTAATCCCGCGATAATTGGCACAGACTGCAGGATCACCCTTTTTGTGGATTGGGCAGAGCACACTTAAGTTCCAATCAGCAGGCATGCGTTCTTCCGACCATATTCTAGAGATGAGCTCGTGCATGCACTTAACCAGCTTCTTTCCGCCGTACTTAAATAACTCAGCTGGTAACCCGTCGGCCCCGGGAGCTTTGTTGTTCTTCAGCCGTGCTATCGCTTTCCGAATTTCGTCATAGTCGGGTGATGGTACATCGCGTCCATCATCATTGATTGGGGATTCGGGTTCAAAATTTTCTCCAGGGTTGTTGCAGTTGCTTCCATTAAGCAGTGTGGAGAAGTGCTCCCTCCATAATTTAAGTATGCTGTGGACATCAGTCACCAGATCGCCGTTTTCATTCTTACAGGAATTCGCCCCGGTCTTGAAACCTTCTGTTAGCCGCCGTACTTTCTGAAAAAAATTTCGGGCGCTATTCTTGTCGGCCAGCATCTCAAGCTCTTCGCACTCACGCATTTCAGCCTCTCTCTTTTTCTCACGAGAAATGCGTCTTGCTTCCTTCTACAACTCTCGAGAACGCTCCCGCACAGCTCGCGTTGCGCCATTCCTCGTCATACCAGTTGTTCTTTCGGGCTCGCCTGATGTATTCTCCTATGCTGGAACCTGGTACTACAGACTACCATGTTTCGGGCCCCGGCGAAGTCGATCAGTCTCAATCCGTTATCAGACGTTTCGTCGAGGAGACTGAATTTTCCGACTGTGGAACCAACGATGCCCTCCTTGCCCACCTTAGCATTGAAATCACCAAGCACGATTTTTATATCGTGGCGGGGGCACCGCTCATACGTGCGTCCAAGGAGATCGTAGAAGCGATCTTTAGTCCCATCGTCCTTCTCTTCCGTCGGGGCGTCGGCGCAAAGCAGGGAGATGTTGAAGAATCTCCCCTTGATGCGGATTGTGGCGAGACGTTCTTCCACCGGAGTGAACGACAGTACTTTACGGCGCAGTCTCTCTCCCACCACAAATCCGACACCAAATTTGCGCTCCTTTACATGGCAGCTGTAGTAGATGTCGCAAGGGCCTATCACTTGTTTCCCTTGCCCCGTCCATCGCATCTCTTGGATGGCGGTGATATCAGCCTTCGCTCTGCAGAGGACACCAACCAGCCGGGCAGAGGCACCTTCCCAATTAAGGGTCCGGACATTAAAGGTGCATGCCCGTAAATCATTTTCCATAATACGTTTGCCGTGGTCGTCCTCAAAAATGGGGGGTCTCATCCGAGGATTTGTGTGTCTTTTCATTGGATGTTGTTTTTTACGTGGCGGGTTCCAAGCTCTGCGCACAACCCATTGCTGGGGGTGAAAATTTTAAGTTCGTTTATATAGCGAGCCGCTTGCTCCAAGACAGACGCCTCCTGGTTAACAGACGCTGCGGACTTTAATGGACCCTTAAACCGAATATGTCGGAGTGGCTCCACTAAAGCTACCTCTCTTTTAGCCGTGACCCATGGCTCCACACGGGTTGGTTACCGTATCTCGCACATGGGTTGCTCACGTTGCCCAGGGTGCACGAAAGTGGACGTAAGAGTACGGATTGAGTACAGCCGTGCAACTGTAACCACATACCCAGAAGCACCACTGTACCCCATTGCACCTCTGAACTTGTTGATAGTAAATATCGTCGTAAGAAAAGTAGTTGTTGTCCCGTTAACATAATTCCAAAATCGTCAAAAACTGTTTCCTTGTGATCGGTGTACGTTTTTCCAATAAAGTCCATTGTTGCATTAGCGTATGTACGTATTGCTAATTGTATTGGTGTATTCGTAAATAAGGATACAACATCAAAAGATATAAGAACCTCGTCCTCGTCGATTGTCAAACTTTGTAGTTTTTCTTTAAGTTAGAAGGAGCTGTTGATATTATGGTCTTTCGAAATTAAACGTTTGAGTGTTTGTTCAATGTATTTTGTAAGATGCAGCAAGGTACGTTAATTGAAGCTGAAATCGGTCTAAGGGGGAATTTTCCTTGTGAATATTTAGAAGTCCATATAATCTTGGTGCTGTAGCTGCAGTGCATCAATAAGTGTTTTAGTTTTGCGTCAATATCATTTAGCTTCAAAATGTCGTACATTATGGTTTTATTTCTTCTTTGTAATTTTTGTGTCAGCCGTTTGGTTTTGTATGTGCCTTTGTCACGCAAAAGGTTCTTAATTTTTTGTTTGTAATCCGTCTTGTTCATCATGACTGTTTTGTTGCCTTCATCCGCTTGTGTTATAACGATTGAGTCCTTATGTTTTGCAATGCATGTTTCTGTGTCTTCAAAAACTCTCAAATTAATTTGTCTTTAAGGGAACTTTTGATTTGTTTCGCAACGTTGCAACTCGCTGTGTCTTTGTTCCTTTCATTGTCCAAATATTGAATTCCTTGCTCTATATCTGCAATTAAATGAATTGGTGAAAACGCTTTTCTCGTTATCGGCAACGCAAATTTTTTCCCCATTGAGAGTAGCCATCTGCACTTTCTAGATATCTCAATATTTGTTTCATTGAGAAACCAGTCATCATTAGTCTTAAAACCAAATTTGTTGAAGTTTTTGTTAATTTGAGTCCCAACTTCTTCCGTGTTAGTTGTCATGCGTTTAAAAAATTGTTGCTGATTTTCCTCAATCATGTTGAACTCTCTCTCATCCAATTTTTGTGAAGGATATCCTTAATTGTGCCGATGTTTGTTCGAACAATTTTTATTTGCATATTGGCTCCTTTGATTTCCAGATTTGCAACCTTCATTATAAAGTATTCTTTAACTCTTTTTAGTTCTTTTTTTGTTGCGTCTAATTTGAATCCTTTTATTATAATCTTCGTCTTTCCTTTTAAATATGGTGGTGTTATTCCGAAGTCTATGCATTTTGGTATGAATTTAAGTTTTTTCTTTTGTTTAATTTTTAATTTTAATTTATTTATTTATTCATACATTCGTCTATGAAACAGTGGTTCCTTACAGACTAGTTACATAATAAAAATAAGTCACTACGACTATTAGTTAAACTAAAAGCAAGAATACAAAATATTTAAAAATACATTTTTAGAATAAGAGAAATCAAGTAGGATAGAATTCGAGATCTGATAAAATTCATTTAAGGCACGTACCAAAGGGGCATTGCGCGCAAGCTCAGTTTTACAGTTCTCACAATAGAAAGGCAAGAAGTTGCGCAAATTATACTGAGGAATGTTGAAGTTTATTCGTCCTAAGAGAAAAGGAAAATCAATACTACCATTTATAATACTAAAAGTAAAACTCAGGGAGAGTACAGAACGTCTCGTTTCCAAGGACTTCAGATTAATTAAAAGTAAACGGCTACTATACGATGGTATAGGGTCTGAAAACTTTAAAGAGCGCAATGCGAATTTCAAAAAAACCTTCTGAACACGTTCCAATCTAATTATGAAATTTTTGTGGAATGGCCTCCAAATAAATGTAGCATATTCCAAAATGGGACGAACAAAAGACGAATATAAAAGTTTAATGGTATAGGGATCAGAGAACTTTACACAGTTCCGCCTCACGAAACCCAAGACAGAGAAAGATTTAGAAATCACATAACTAATATGTCTATTAAAGGAAAAATTAGAGGAAAAAATTACACCAAGATCTTTAGCCTCAACGACAGATTCTAGCGGCGACTCCGCGATACTATAGTACGTCGATACTGCACTGTGGATTTTCGCATAAGTTACTTTAAAGCCCTTTTTAGTATTTAATGAAAGGCGAGATTTCATGCACCAAAGATTAAGATTATTAATATCCACCTGGAGCATCTTAGCATCGCTTTCGTTTTTGATCATCGAAAATACTTTCAAGTCATCGGCATAGAGTAGAAAATTAGCGAAAGAAAAACATGAGCTAATATCATTTATAAATAACACAAAAAGTAAAGATCCTAGAATGCTTCCCTGGGGAACCCCAGATGAGGCAGTGAAGGCATCCGAAGATATGCCATCAATTGAGACAACGCAGCGTCTGTCAGTTAAGTAGGATTTAATCCACTTCAAAAAAACAGAATGGAAACCAAGACAGGCTAATTTATGAAGTAAAATCGAGTGAGAAACTCTGTCAAAAGCTTTGCTAAAATCCGTGTATATGCAATCAACTTGGAATCCAGCAGAAAAGGATGCAATACAGTATTCACAAAATACAGCTAAGTTAGACACCGTAGATCGATTGGAAACAAAGCCATGTTGGTTTGGCAGGATCACACTTTTACTGATGAAATACATTTTTTCTTTGACTATAGTTTCAAACAGTTTCGATACCGTTGATAATTTTGAAATGGGCCTGTAATTGCGAACATTATTTTTATTCCCACTTTTGAATATAGGGTTAACAGACGTAATTTTCCATTCATCGATAAAGATACCCGACGCAAGAGACTTATTAAAATGCGCTTTAGAGGCAAAACTAGAGCGGGACAGTTCTTGAAAAGATGAGCAGAAAACCCATCAACGTCAGACTTTGTAGACGGTTTAAGCTTGGCAATACCTGTTGCCACATCATCAAATGACAGTGTCAGAGCCCCACAGCTGAAAGCAGTAGCTGTATTGGGGTTAACATCAGGCCAAGAATTACCATCTTCACAAACGTAATTGGCACTAAAAAATTCACCGAACAGGTTCGCCATCTCCTTAGGGCGAATTTATTATCGAGAGAGACAGCCGAAGGTATGCCAGAGCCACACTTCTTTGATTTTATGAAATGCCAAAAAGCTTTGGATTTGATTTTAAATTTGACTCAACCCCCAGAATGTAATTTTTATAAAGAAACTTATCTAAGCAATTAAAATCCTTTACATATTTCTGATATTTATCAAAGAAAATCTGGCTTCCAGTAACCTTAAACTTCTTAAAGAATTTATTTCTACGGTTCTTTAACTTTTTCCGATTATACCATGGTAACTTATATGGCTTATTCTTAAAAGTTGGCACTATTTCCATACATAAATCAAATAACGTTAATTTAAACGTATTATAGCATTTAGAGACATCCTGCGCTGAAAGTAATTCATCCCAGTTCAGCATCGAAAAGGAGCTATTTAGCTTGGCGAAATCACAATACTTATAATTAAAAATAATTTGATTAGTAGGAGCAATTTTGTTTTTTAAAAATTTATAAAATTCAAATCTCAGTATTAATGGTACATGATGCATATCAGACTGAGAAATAGGACAATAACAAATTTCAATATTACAGTTTATATTGTCACTCAAAAAAATTAGGTCAAGAATTCTATCCAACTTGTTAACATGATTATTAATTTGCTTAAGATTAAGACTTAAAAGACTATCAATGAGGTATGACTCGTGCGGGGCAGTAATATTGTAAGGGGTGAGACCAAAGTTCAAAAAATTGCCCGACCAACACACATTGCATTAATTAAAGTCCCCCAAAACGCAAAGGTGATTGTCACCAAGTTTATTTAAAACGAGAGAGCTGACATTATCAGCATGCCCACGATAAAGTTCGTCTTTACTATTTGGTGGGATATAAGAAGCCATGATGAAACACGAATCATTGAACGACGAGCTCGTGACACATACACAGATTTGATCCAAAAGGGAATTATCATTCTCGAGCGCAACTAAAAATGTACGCAAACTTCGCCGCACTGCAATCAAGACGCCTCCTCCTCTTAGACATCCGGTTTTTGCAGCGTCTCTGTCTTTTCGGTATACATTATAAAGTTTTCCATCGAAGAAGTCATTATCAAGAAAGTCTGAATTCAGCCATGTTTCAACAATAACAAAAACATCGAAGTCAAGCTGAGAACTGAAAGTACCAAATAGTTCGGACTTTATACGAATGCCAGAAGTATTTTGGAAGTACACCTTCAAATCAGCAGCACTCCTAGTATAATTAATGTTTGTGTTACTTGAGATCTGGTGCAGCGTCTTTTTGAAAAAAACGAAATGGTCGAATTTTAACATTTGCGGGCCAGATGTCCGCATTATTTATCACTTTTTCATAGCTGCACTTTCCTAATTTTTCTATTTTTTTGTTGTACTGCTACATAGTACTTCATGCTGGTCGCCTTGCCGCGCCGAAGGCGCTTAAATGCCGATCTGCGAATTCCCCGCTGGGAGCTCTCAGACCGGGATGAACTAAGCGGGAAGCTTCATATTCCTTGCAGCCATGTGGGAGTGAATAAAACCTTCGGTGTTGAGATATCTGTGCCGAGAGATGAATGGTCAGCGGGTAGTTATCGAATGGCTGGTTCCGAACGGTCCCCTCCGATGCCCGGACAAGGTCGGAGTGTATAAGAGCCTTCTTTATGCATACCGACTCAGCCTACTCGTGGGACCAACTTATAACATTCATGAGCTAACAACAAATTTTAACTGGCGAAACGACTACGACTACTGCCACGAACAACGGACAAACGACAGCGACAACCCTCCCTTATCGGAATCCGGGAGCTATCATCACGGAGTCCGATAAGCTCACCCTGCTTACCTCCGGTCAGGAGATGATAAAAAGTGTATCAGGCATTACTAACCACAGTAAGCCAGATGCACAAGACTTCAGCCAGAAAGGCTACCACCCATAGTAGTAGATGAAACACCATCTACTTCGAAAGCTGTCGGATTTACAATCCACAGTACACCTGTGGCCGGAGAAGAAAATGACACTGTCAAACAGGGTGTTGTTCAAAAAAAACGAAAAAGTCGCTCAACCAAATTCGCAAGAGTAGTTACCAAAGGGCGGTATACATGATGGACAAACTGTCTAATACTGATTCCGCCTCTGACTCTGTTGGGTCGTAGGGGATTGGGCACTACAAACAGGTGATAGATGAATACGAGAACTTCTTGAAAGAGAAGCCATCGTGGAGATCCAGCCAGAGGCAGCATATGGAATCTCAAAAAAGAAACCTTTCAACAAATGAAAGCAGCACTGGGAATGACGAGAAGAAGCCTAAAAAGGCGACTTCTGCCCGTCCAGACTCATCCCAGCGCAATTATAGCGATGTTACCAGAGACGGTCTTTAGATAGCAATCGTCGACGAAAACTCAAAATCTACATGGAACATGACAGGGATGCTCCACCGGACGAATTCAGGCGCTTCATCGCACATAATAGGAAGCGATGCTAACGCGGCTGTCCTATCTGGGATAGTTCTACCACAAACGAAAGAGGTTAGTCTCTTCTGCACTTTATATTAAATACCAATCTTTGTATATGTAATAAGGGCTGTAAACCTGCCTTCCACTTTCCCAGTGGAGGAGGTGCTGGATATAACGCTATCAACCGATGGTGTATTCGTAGATGACTGGAGGATGTCAGACAAGGCATATATGTCTGATCACTGTTGGATACTTTTCTGCATACGCGGTGAATATTGCACCCCTCCTCTATTTCAGAACTCTTGAAAAACGAATTGAGATAGATTAAACAACATCACTTCCAAAAGTCTACGGAGCGGTAAAATCAAAAATATTATAACGCCAATAGAGCTAGACAAAACAGTTGGTAGGATGGACAAACCTCTTGAAATAGCCCATACAAATCCACACCTGTCAGTATCCTTATGGAGAACCTTGGTGGTCTGGAGAACTAAGGGAACTCAGGTCCAAAGTCAGAAAAACATTCAACGGTTCCTATAGGGGACATTTCATGTCAAGCGGACAGGAAAAAAGGTGTTGCTTTGAAATTCGTTCATATTTTGGGTAATTGTACTTGTACTAGGTATGAAAGTGTACACAACATTTTTTTTTATATGATTGTTATTTATCGAGTTATGGGCTTCTTAAGAATAGTAAAAATGAAAGTGATTTTTTTTTTAATATTAAACTTCGCGATTTGTGTAGAAAATTTCCTGCGTTTTTAAAAATGAAATTAATATACAAAAAAACAATTTTTTTCCACACAGGAAGTAAAAATTTCAAAAGCGGAAACTTCGACCGCGTTTTTAAATTTGTTTATTTCAAAATATAGTCTCAGCCTATATGGCGCTAGGCGCTTGTTTGTAACCTTTGGTTCATGTGAAAAAGACATTTAATAAAATGAAAATTTAGTGAAACTGCTACCTACGTTCGATGGACTTTAAATCAAATTTCTTGATAAACATTATAACTATACCCAAGCACTTGTTCACAAGGCTATAATTAAAAAAAACTTGTTCCAAAGAGGCAAAAATTAGTTTAACTACCAAAAAGGACCTAGTTACTTAAAATATATGCCAGTACTCTAGTTTAACTAACGTTATTAATATACACATATGTATACTCGATGTTTCAATCCATTTCGCTTGGTAAATCATCGAAAATTAAATAATTTAAGAAAATTGTCGGCATGCTTAGGGCACAAGTGGGGCATCCAGCAAATTCCTGTGTGTGCGCATCCTGCAGGAAACGACTTTTAAATAAAATACCAGCTAATGAAGATATTTAATATAGTGAAACCTCGATCGAACTTTCGCAAAACACCCGCGAATAAGCATTCATTCCTGAAGACAGTTGCAGACATGAACCCACTCAGCACCTACATAAGTCATGGAGTGAAAATAAACTTGCACAAGAGTTCGGGACATCCAGACGACAAGCGAGAAAAGCAAAGAAACTTGTGAATCAGTTCGACATCTTATCAACTCCAAACCCCGTGGTGGACGTAAACAACTACCCGAAAGCAAAGACTTGGTTAAATGTTTTTATCTCTGAGAACACATTAGCCGAGTAATGCCTGGCAAAAGATATTTTATATCTATTAAATTAGAAGATGGAAGACGGAAGAAGAACACACATACAAAAAGAACTTGTAATATGCAACATTGACGAACTTTACGAGAAGTTCAAAGTGGAATATCCGAACGTTAAAGAAAGTTTAACAAAGTTTTTTTACTTTAAGACCCAAACAATGTCTCCTCGCTGGTCATTGTACAGCGTGATATTCTTACAGTTGCGAGAAGGCAACGATTGGAAATTGTTCAAAACGCTTTTACTAATAACACTCAAATTTGAATAAGTCCAACAATTTGTATTGTTTATATCATCTCTTGATTATATATATATAATAAAATGTCTACTGTTATCTCCAAAATAATGTATTTATTTTTATATCACATGTCAGTTTTCAAACTATAAAATACCTTTATTTTTGCAAGTATTTTATTATTTTATCACAAGTATATTTAAGGTAATATTTCCAAATTCTAAAGCTGCCTGTAAAGGGGCAGTATTATATCACATGTTAGTTTTGCAAACAAATTCATTAAGTTATGAATTTTCTTTTTGATTGTTGAGGTTTTCGACAGGGTTGGAATATGATGTATTTTGGAAAGATCTTCCGTCGGTTTGTTTCCAAACCAAACTTGACAAGGGATGATGAAAAATCGATCCAAAATACATCAAGATATGTATTCTTTAACGGTGATAAGAAATTAAAAAGATAATAATTTTTCCTAAACACAAAAGTAAAATCTTAAAATTAAACACTAAAAACGAAATTAAAAATTTAAACTTATTGCCTTAAATTATTCAATAAATCTTTTAAATTTTCGGCTATTCTTAAATTTATTTGGGTACTTTCTCGGATTGCCTCTGTTTGCTCCTTCGTCGCTGCAGTACTCTCACGCGTAAGGCGATTAGCGATCTCCAGTTCTTTCAACTTAGCCTCTTCCAATTTAAAAAATCTTTTCCACTTCGGGTTTTTCTGTCAGAGCCCTGCTTTTCCGCCCTCTCCGTTGTGGTATTGTTCTTACAGTCGCTGCAGCACTAGAGCAACTAGGTCTTACAATTTCAATTGCTATATCTGCAGCGCTTTCTTCCTGTTCATTCGACTGCAACCTCCTCTAAACATTCCACCACATACTCCTCGCTTTCTTGACGGTGCTCATTATTGGAGATAGGTATAAAACCCACTTCCGGCGTTCCATCTCCATCTACCGCTAGTGGTGTAGTTATTTTTATAACACGCTCTTCTAGCGGCGATAACGCTTTAGCTCGAGATAGTCGATTTATCCCATTCCTCTGCTCAGCCTGTTTTCTGGCACTATATTTTGAGCGCGTATGTAGCCTGTTTGTATTAAAAACCCAAAACTACAATAACTCAAATAAAATAAATCTAATATATATGTATTTATATATACTTTAGGTCGCTCCAATATTTACGCCATTTTGGACCATCCTTTTGGATACCTCCAAGGGCATTAAAGTTCGCCGCGAGTTCTTTCCACCTTTCTTCTCGAAATTTGGCACCATCTGCCGTCACGAATCTAAAAAAAATATATTCATATATTAAATATTAAATAACTTTTATTGCAATGTTAACATACTCATCATTTGCCACGTCTAAATAATTTTCTAAAAAATGTATAAGAAAGTCTTTTGATTTTCGCTGGCACGCTTTGTGAATAACACCTGTCAGTGTCCTTAAGGAGAACCTTGGTGGTCTGCAGAACTTAGGGAACTCAGGCCGAAAGTTAGAAAAACATTCAACGGTTCCTATAGGGAACAAAATACAATAAAGGTACTAATAATTACGATTATATTTTAACAACATGGGCGCTCTGCTCGCAACATTCTCCCACACCTTCGACAAACAATGTTGGGAAGCGAACCCAATAATACCTAGCTTTGCAACATGTTTAACTTATAGGTTTTTAGTACTATTACAATACAGGCCTTGTTTAGAATCCTTTATGCTAAACAAAGTCTGACGATTAACTCGAATATACCCAGCACATTTTTTATTTCGGATTTTGAAAATATTTTAAAGGATGCCTTTTATAGGTATGAGGGTCACGTTCGTAGCATCCATTTTTCAAAATATCTTTCGGAAATTGCCTTATATTTTTTTGTGAAAAAACAATAACAGTTTTTTAATGGTAGAAATTATAGTACTATTCCGGAAATCAACACATTTCCTCATCAGACTTCTTCTTATTAAATTAATTAAATTTAGATTTCATAACCACTTCTCACAGGCCTTGAGCTCAATAAAAATTGTAAAATTAACATTTACTAGGCCAACAGAAAAATAAACAAACTTTTAAATATTACTTCATATAGAAACAGCACAGCTGTTTACTAATATTATTTATGTGGAAATTAACAAAATATTTTACATGAAAGTATAAAATAAATTACAATATTTTTTCATTAATGATTTTTTGTGTGAAATTTTAGGAAACATTTTACACACACACCAACATTGCATTTTGAGCACTCTGTCCTTCCGACAGAAGTACATCGTCTCCTTTTTTCGCAAGGACGAACAAAATGATTTAAACCATCATATCGAAGTATTTCCTCTGCTGTTTCTTCAAACAACCGGAACTCAAGCTGTGATATCTCTAAGTGGACTGAGTGGTGTAGCTGAGTGGGAGTATCGGACAGCATTTGTCACCGGATTTACGCCATAAGTAGTCGACGCGATGTTAACAACTGCATTGTCATTCCATTTTGTTAGAAAAATGTTCGATTCTTTCAGTTTTAGGGATTCAATGTGACCCCGTTCCTTTGTTTTTACTAACTTTTTATGTTTAATCGGGCAAGTTTTGGGAATCCTATTCTCACGTATCGTACCTGTTGCGGTGAATCCTCGTGCTTTCAAGTAAGCTAACAGAGGGAAACTGGTGAAAAGGTTATTAAAAAAGAAAGAAAAAGGCATGCTTTGAACTGCTGGAGAAAAGTCATCTATCATGTTTAGAAGTGGTGCTGCACATTTTCCAAATAGTTGTTCGTACGTACTGTCGGCGCGTGGGTATTTCCTTGATAAATTTCAAAGTTCACTAAATATCCTGATGGCGTGCACAATGACCAAACTTTGTATCCAAAGCGCAATGGTTTTCATTTTATAAACTGTTTGCAGCCGTGACGTCCAAAGTAAGATATCATGCTCTCGTCAAAGGAAAGATTTTGTTCTGGGTGGAAATGCTTCAACATATTTGATTTCAAGTGATCGGTTAGAGATCGCAGTTTCCGTCAGTTACTTTTTTACCAATATCTTCAAAGTGCAAATTTTTCGAAATTTGTTCAAACCGATTCCTTCGCATAGCCAAATATACCATTTCGTTGCGCGTGACCTAAATTTACTACGGCTATTATATTCACTGACCAGCAAGATAGCAATGAAAATTCTAAGCTTAGCTGTAGTAATTTGCTGGTGTGGTTTACCAAGGAAAATGGCGTACTTTCTTGATTCATTAGTTATGTGCTCCATGAGTTCATTGCCAAAAAACTTTTCAAATTGCTCGTGAGGTTTTAACTTACAGTCTTCAAAGATTTGGGATGGAAAAATTGGGATAATTTCAACCGAATTATCTTTCACCCACTTAAAGCGTGACTCCTTGCGTGATAGTGGTGGTTGCACTGAAGATAGAGTTGTCTTCACTTTTCGTAAACGGCTTACGTATTTTTCAGCTTCCGATGAGGAATGGTTTCAAAATTTCTAGCACAGTTTTCAAAGACTTTGATCAACAAGGAATCATCAACAATTAACTCATCACCATCGTCATCTTCACTAATTCGAAAGATGATTTCAATTGACCAACACAAACTTCCTCTGGCTTACCGACATCGTCTTCCTCAGCATCATCTTCTCCACTGAGTGCCCCATTCTCGATGTCAGGTGGCAAAATGTTAAATGCTTCTGGTGAATCTTCTTCCTCACTATCGCAAATTCATTTAAAAAGTCAATAACCTCTTCTGTATTCACACGTCTAGAAATTCACGAAAGACATAGCAAATATTACCAACATTTCATTTATTATATTACTATATGTATGTACACAAGAAAAATCTTTAATCTAGCCCAGTGTCAACCTATGGTCACGCCTGAGAAAAGTACCATAAAATGACAGTAAAAAAGTAAAATAACTTTATAAAATGTAGTTCGACAAATTTTCACTTTACTATTATTTAAAATATATCTTCACTTCTTTTTAAAACAACAAGTTTTAAAAATATAAGCGCACTTACCTTTTGTTGCTGTCGAAATTCAATTTTTTTGCCATCTGTTTTTCTTTGCATTTTTTCACAACCATTCACATAAACACAAAAACTCTTTATGAAAAATAAGAAACACAGGTAGCTTCACTCAACTTTCATTAAATAAAAAGACTGGTGCAAAAAATGTTTTTGAGTTTGCAGTTTTTTTTGTGAAAAATAAAATGCCTATTGCAGGCGTAACCATATGATGACGCTGGGGTTATTTGAGTTAAGCTTTCAAATCCTTTGCGTGCATGATTCCGACACTTTTGTCATTTCCGTCTGTAATTTCGTAGTAGACATTGCAGAATTTTACCACATTCAAATTTATTGCCTAACTGTACAGTGAAGTGATTCGTTGCATTACTTTGAGCAAAAGAACGATAAAAAATCTTTTCACCAGCATCAAAACTTACAGGTCGGGTGCGCAAGTTGTACCTCTTTCCGTTGTTCAGATACGTCTTATTCAGATTCTCCTTCACCCTTTCTCTTAAATTCTCAAATTTTTTTAGATCCAAGTCACTTAAAATATTTAGGATTCGTAAAAGCGAAAAGGTTTTCCCGTTAGTGATCATGTTTTGGCCAAAAACTACGAAATAGGGTGACAAACCTATTGAAGCATGAAAAGCACTTCTTAACGCACAGTTTATTTCGGACAATTTTTCATCCCAATCTGTTTGGTCTTTGTGAACATAAGAACGTATAGCAGCTAGAACTGAGCGGTTTACGCGCTCGAAGGCATTGGCCTGTGGCGAATAAATAGCGGTATAGTTATGGAAGACTCCATAGTTCTCTAACATTTCATTAAATTGAGTTGAACGAAACTGAACTCCATTGTCTGTCGTGATGCTCTCTGGAACGCCAAATACATAAAATATATGTTTTTCTAGAAATTCTACAATGACGTCCGACGTAAATTTTCTAACTGGCTCTAAAAAACAAAATTTGGACAAATGGGCAAGAATTATCAAAATTCTAATATTGCCTTTTCGCGACCTAGGATAAGGTCCTAAAAGACCATGGTATAAACGTTGGAAAACACGATCGGTTATAACTTGTTGGTCTAATGGCGGTCTGAGTACCTGGTTCGTCGATTTTGTCTCTTTCCAAGTTTCGCAATTTTGTATAAAAATGTTAACTTGCTTATGCATGCGGGGCCAAAAGTAAAAGTTACGAAGACGCGCTAAGGTCTTTCCTAAACCTCGTTGTTCTGACAAAAGGGGATCATGAGCTTTCTTTATCAGATCAAGCGTTAACTCACACGGTATCCACAATTTCCATGATTTATCCTCTTGCACACAATCTCCAGTGGCGTACTCCATTCTTTTATACACAAACCCGTCGCGGACACACAGATCAGGCAAAAGTGGCGATTGTTGTGAAATTTTGTTGATAAGGTCCAAATAAGCTCGACTTGTAAAAGAAGAGTAACTTAAATCAACCATCATTGATTCAGACGAGGTGATTTCACCTACTGCTTCCTCAAATGATCTTGATAGACTGTCAGGGATAATATTTTGCGACCCTTTCTGGTGCTTTATATAGAACGTGGAACCCTGCAACTTGAGAGCCCATCGAGCTAAGTGGCCATGGAGATCAGCTTGACTCATCCACCGTTTAAGTGAGGCGTGATCTGTAATAACTTCGAACTGCTGACCTTCCACGCGGAAGGCATGACCACGTAGGCGCGAAATTTTTTATGGCCAGAACGGCTGCGAGACATTCCTGCTGACTCCCAGTATAGATCTTTTGAGCTTGATATTTTTTTTTGACATAAAAGATATGGGTACTTCCTCGAATTCATCAGAACGTTGTGCCAAAACTGCCCCCACGCCATACATACTTGCATCGCAGGCGCGCTGCACAAACTATCTTTTACCTGTTCAAACGAGTTGTTGGCATCTGCATTCCAGGCGTATTTTCGACTTTTCTTTAATAGCTCTGTGATAGGAGTAGTGATGGTAGCGTAATTTTTAACAAACCCTCTATATCACCCGCATAGCCCTAGAAAGCGACGTAATTGCTTGATAGAAGTTGGTATTGGAAAATCGCGAATAGCATATACTTTTGACGGATCAGTGCTTACTGTTCCGTTTCCGATTATATGGCCATGATACTAGACTTCCTTTAAAATAAATTTTGTCTTATCAATATTGATCGTAAGACCAGCTCGGTGCATAGCTAAGGCTACTTCTTGCAGTACAGCGAAGTGATCATCGAGTGTTTCGGTAATAATCAGGAGGTCATCCAGATAAACAATTACTTTGGTGTGAAGGTGTGCGCTTTGACAATAAATAGATCGTTTTAGCACAGGGTACTTCTTGTCGATGTCGACTGTCTTTTTGGCAAATTGAGTCGTGGTAAGTTTTTTGATTTTACTAGGCAGTTAGTACAATTTGGTTTTAGGACATTCTCGGCTCCGCACTCATAGTAGAAAAGGTTTAGCTCCCCTAGGCAATAGTCAAAACGATGACCATACTCGCGACAGTTCCAACATCCAATCTGTTTTTCTATCGCTTCAATGCCTACGGTATCTAAACCAGAATCTGTCGAGTCATTTCTTACGTCACTTGAGACTTCACATATCTGTCGACGAGAATTCATGTGCATTGGACGTGAACTGTTCAGAATCTCATCAGGCAGCGATTCGTGTTTACGACAAAAGTGTCGTAATTCATGTATGATGTAAATTTCGACATGCAGTAACGCCTGTTTTATTTCCGGACGTAGATTCCTTTGGACTATTTTGAAATATTCTCTTTCCGACAATTTATGCTATTTTTAACATAGCATCATGGTAGTCATCGAAGGACTCGCGATTGGCTACTACGATTGGCGACTACGCAACAAATCCATAATATCGTCATAAGTGCGCCGATCTCGAAAAGTATTACGATTTTCGACACGCTCTATCCAAGTGAAGCGAGCATTACGCTGGTGAAAACGCCAGAACCAGTCTAACGCTTTATCTGTACATTACATGGACATGGCTGCATAAGATTACAAAATTGTCGGTAAGACTTTGCCGTGAAATTCGTGGTGAACGATTCTGTTCAGGAATGTAATTTCGATTACTTTGCTGCGGACGAATTAGCACTAATGTTTAACTGATTCATTGCCCTACCAAGAACATCATCAACAGTGTTTCTAATTTGAAAATTTATATGCTCAATCATATATGTTTGTTGTTGCGTCAGAGAATTAAAGCTTTAAATTGGTTTATAACAAGTTCCGTATCTTGTAATGCAGATTCAGCACCTAAAAACTCAGTAGGCAAGTTCGGATTTGCATTAGAAGCAGTATTTTCTGAATATGATTCCGTAACCACTTGATAATGCAGTCTTTATGGTAAAAGTGTTTGCAAGGCGTACATACAACAGCACTTGTTGCAACGAAAACTATTTTACAAATAGAGCAAAGTTCTTCGTTGGATAAAAATGGATAATTTTGTAAAGTTTGAGAAACCGCCATAACATATAAGTCGACCTAGGTAGTACGGTAGCGAGCAGCATAAAAAAACATATATTTATATAAAATATATTTGAAAAGAAGTTGACAATAGTGAGGAATTTGGATATTTCTTTGTCTTTTTCAAGGGAGCCGTATAAGACGATAAAGTACAAGAAACTCAGATACATTTCGTGGTCAGTAAAAGACTTTAAAAATTTGTCATGCAACTGCGATTCAACGCGAATGTCTGAGAACCTATTCCTCTAGGATCAAAAACTTATTGTTGCTGCCAGGAATACTAACAAACGAAAATAAAAAGGACTTAAGAATCCAGACAGTAATGCGTAGATCTAACCCATCGTTTTCTTTGCACAATTATATTCAGATATTTACAGCACGCACGTCTCGTTTTACAATCGAGTAGCATGACACAGTCGAAGCTAAGTGGCCAAACCAAGAACTGTAAAAGAAGGATGGTAGTTACTAATGACAAAAGTTATTGAAGAACCCTGGAACTATCACTATGAGGTGTTGTTAATTTAATTGTTTATGAAGCTCAATTGGAGCCTGGTAATTGTACCTTATGACTATCATGCTGAGGTATAGGTAGGCCTTTGTACGACTTGTGTGTCAATGTTAGCATGCCGGGTATAGGGTGGATTCTTGCCTTTACGCTGTACCTATTATAAATAGAATGCGTGCAAGGTAAACGAATAACTATGTATGGAAATTCTCAACTTTGTTAACCCGCAGATGGTTTGGGTCAACGCAACTCTATACCCGCCCGTCCGTGAGCTATTTAGTATGCTGCTAGTGTTAATAGCACCCTACTCTCTACTACTCACACTAACACTTCTCCAGTTCTAAATAAAGACGAATCAACCGCTCATGATGCAAATAGATTTATTTAAATATACACATACATACGGTAGTGCTAATGATAAAGGTACAATAACAAAACTATGTACACAAGAACTGAACTGAGAGTAGAATAAATTTATATTTAAGTTAATCGTCTCTTATTAGATAACTGTTGCTGAGCACTCATATGCGCAGAGTGTTTAAGCAAAATCAACCAACAATGTTTGCATGAGCGTAACACTCGCGGCTGGTATCCGAGTCAACATTATATTTCGGTTTGACCGTTGATTAATTTTTGCTATACACATGCTAACTATAGGTAAAGAACTAATAATATTTAAAGGTATAATAGTTTGTAATTCATTATTCTTAAAATTAGTGAACCTCTGCCAAATTATTATGAACGTAATATAACTAAATGATAATTCAAGTACTCACTGATTTATCCAGTACTGTCCATCGCTGGGCCCATCGATGAGGTAGCTGATTGTGATATAACTGTAGAACAAAGCGATTCCTAACACTTTGGCATGTCTAGCTTATACAAAAACGATAACTTAGATATAACTTTATATATTTATTTATTATTATTTTTATTACAATACAACAACCATAGGTTTCAGTATTGTTATAAAATTAAAATGATTACAAAATCAAACAATATTTATTTAAATCTTAAAGCTAAGAGATTTATAAATTAGATCACTAACGCTATAAAATCCTATTACATTGAATCTTAATACTAAGAAGAGATTTAAAATTGGAAATAGGAAATAAGAGCTTTGAAGTCAGAGATTGAAAAGTAGGAAAGGGGATGACAATGGTAAAAGGTAATATGTTTTTTATTTACTCGCTGTATAGTTTGAATAATGCGCTCTTGAAGTGTGCTGTGACCCTAATGATCCTGAGTTTATCGGGTAGCTTGTTCGAAAGGCGCACCGAGAAAACAGCAAATTTACGTTCAGATGTCAGGTTGGGTTAGGTTAGGTAAGGTGCCAGCCTGAAAGGGCTCACTTAGACTTAAATTTATAGTCCGTTGTGACACCACTATGCAGGTTTTCTTCCCTGAACTGAAAGACCCGCCGGTAGAGCGTTAAGAGAAACGTCGAGTGTTCTTTATGAAGGAGCGTAGCCTTTCGATGGATACACCGGAGAGCCCCTCGGGAGTATCGAAAAAGTGGGAGCCAAGATGTCTGCATCTAAGCCTAGCGAAAGCAGGGCAGCTAAGAAGGTAAAGTTGAGATGACTCCACTTCATCATCCTCCATACAACACCCACATCTTGGATCAGAAATGATGCTCAGCCTAACAGCGTGGGTCCCCATCGGGCAGTGCCCTCTCAGAACACCGATCAGTGCCGAGCGTAATGGCCTGGAAGTGTTTAATAATTCCCCAGACCGTCAGAAGGCCCATTTTTCCAGAATCATACCACATGTGGTCATGGGAATTCCAATGTTTTTCCTCCCTGGAGTGATTACTTCTGAAGTACCCTGGCGAGCTAGCTCGTCGGCGAGACAGTTTTCCGCAATGCCCCTGTGACCTGGTACCCAAATCAATCGAATGCGGAAGATTTCCGAGGAGGCCAGGCATTCCCCGACCAGCTTCGACCGCGGAGTCAGCGATCCCAGGGCTCTGATTACGGCTTGACCGTCCCAGTAGATGCTTACCACCTTCTGTGTATTAGTAGTGCTGCGACGCTTGAAAAACGCTGCAGAAGTCCTTTAGTCTAAACTTACTATGGAGCGACAGTTCCTCGCAGAACACGCCTCCTCCTACTCTTTGCTCCAGCTTCGATCCATCCGAGAACATGTTCACTGCGCCTTTGCACCAGAGGTCGTCGACCTCCCACTCCTCCCTTGATGGGATGTGGGTCGTGAAGGAGCCTCTTGGGGCGAGCTTCGATACGCACCGATCGACATTCGCTGGGATAAATTCGAAGTGTTTAAGGAGTCCTGAGTGCTCGTACTCCGGGGTGAGGGAAAACCCGGCGATACGCAGTCTGATGACAGAGCAGGTGGCGGCAACTCTGCCCGCCAAGTCTTCAGGTATGATGCCCAGCATCACATTTAGAGCAAGCGTGAGAGTGGTGCGAAGTGCTCCTCTGATTTCAATCAAGGCGCTTCTCTGCACCCGTTCCAGATTCTTTGCTAGAGTAGGTTTATCCAGGGAGCTCCACCAGATAAAAACACCGTAGAGCATAATGGTTTTAATAATCGCACTGTCTTGTTAGGGTTTATAGCTAGGCTACAGCTAGCGGACCAATTTGTAACCAAGTTTAGATGACCTTGCATGAGATCGTAAAGCGAGTTCAGGAACTTTCCCCTGACTATGAGTGCCACATCGTCCGCATAGGTGACCACCCGGCAATCCCTTCCCTACCGTTTCTCTAAAGCATCGTTTATTTATTTATTTATTTTATTTATTCAGTCTATGACATAGTATATCTTACAGACTAGAGGTATTTACATATACAATTTTCTTAAAACTAACGATGCAGATCGTCAATGGCTGATTTAAAAACATATCTCGGTGATGAAAAATCAATATTTAATCTCTTTAAAATTTTATTAAACTCTAAAAGCGCCCTAAATATTGGTGCATGAAAAAAATAATTGGCTGTGACCACATGAAGATAAAATGGTTTTTGAAAACGAAGAACTTTGCTATTTATTTATTTATTTATTAATCTACAGTACAAAGTACCTTACAGACTAAGAAAAATAATATTGAGTGGCCAAAATTGGCTAATATAATACTAGCAATTAATATCAATACCATGCTAAGCTATTGAACGTAGAGTTTTCACAAAATTATTTCTAGATAAAGCGAAATCAAGTACGCTCGAATTAGATAAAGCATTAAATTCCCGAAGTGCACGAGCTATTGGGGCGTTACTTGCAAAGTTAGTCTTAAAGTTCTCTACGTAAAAAGGGAAAAAATTGCGAAGACTTCTCCGTGGAACATTAAAGCTAATCCGCTCAAGTAAAACAGGGCAATCAGTGATGCCATTAATAATATTGAAAGTGAACGAAAGTGAAAGGACAGTCCTTCTCTTTTCTAGAGGCTCCAGGCTAATTAGCATAAGCCGCGAAGCATAGGAAGGAACAGGAGCCTCAAATCGTAGGGAACGTAAAGCTTGCTTAAGAAAGATTTTTTGAACACGCTCAATTCTGCTTATCGAAAATTGGTCATAAGGTCTCCAAATTATAACGGCATACTCTAAGTGTGACCGGACAAGAGCTGTAAATAATAGTTTGAAGGTATATGGATCGGAAAATTCAGTTGTATTGCGACGAATGAAACCCAGAACTGAGTAAGCTTTTGTAAGAATAAAAGTAATATGATTATGGAATGAAAGTTTTGAGTCGAATATAACTCCGAGATCCTTAAACTCCGTAACATTTTGTAGTACATAACTAGCGATGGTGTATGATGTGCTAGAAACGTTATGTCGCCTCGAGAATGATAAATGAAAACATTTTTTAATATTCACGGAGAGACGCGACTTAACGCACCAACGATGAAGATTGTTCAGATCTCCTTGAAGCCTCTGAGCATCCACTGAATTCAGCACGGTTGAAAATATTTTTAAATCATCAGCATAGAGCAGAAACTTTGAAGAAGAAAAGCAACTGCTGATGTCGTTGATAAAAAGAACAAAGAGTAGTGGCCCCAAGATGCTCCCTTGGGGAACACCTGAAGCGGCAACAAAGTGGTTCGACAAAACACCTTCGATTGACACCACGCAACATCTATCCGACAGATAAGATTTAAGCCATTGCAGGAAGGTGGAGTGAAAACCCAAGCAAGCTAACTTATTTGTAAGAACGCTATGCGATACACTATCAAACGCCTTAGAGAAGTCCTGTTGTTTAGGACAATGTTCCAGAGGAAGGGTGAAAGAACACCTCCTTGTGGGGTGCCCCTGCTCACCTTTTGCTGAGCCGATGCACTTCCCCACTCCGCTACGACAGTTCTGTCGCATAGGATATTTAAGATAAACCTGATCAAGTTGGTTTCAACTCCAAGCCGGCCAAGGGCCAATATAACCGCATTTGGAAGAACATTGTTGAATGCCCCTGCAATGTCGATGAAAACACCCACTGCGTACTCTTTGTGCTCGAAAGACCCTTCGATGATTTTAACCGCGGTATGCAGAGCAGATTCTACGGATCTGCCCTTCCTGTAGGCATGCTGAGAGAGACTAAGTCTCTTACGTGGAATTATATATCCAATATACATATAGGTCGATTAGCCTCTCTAAGATCTTCAGAAGGAAGGACGAGAGGCTGATTGGCCTGAAACCCTTTGGCGACACGTGCGAGTTTTCCCCTTGGGGATGAATGTGACCCTCACCTGTCTCCGGGCCCTCGGGATATACCCCCTGTCCACGCAGTTCGCGTAGATGGGGGCGAGCCACCGACAGGAAACGTCTTTCGCCTTCTGCAGTTGCGCGGGTACTATACCGTCCGGTCCCGGCGATTTCAAGGGTTTGAAAGAATAAAGAGCCCAGAGCAGGCGGCGCCCCTCGTGTCAGCCGAGACACGTGTCAGTCGCTATACTCGGCCCGGGGTCTTCGCCCATTCTCCCGACTCAGCCCTCAGGTATCCCAAAGGAGCAGGATTGTTCGAGATAATGCGTCTGAAGCGCGAGGCTTCATGACAGTCTTTCACGGTTTCGCAGAAATTTCTCCATGACAGACGCGTGGACTTTCTAATTTCATATTTATATATTGAGAGACCCTCTTTATAGAGTTCACAGTC
Source organism: Philophylla caesio (assembly GCA_963971545.1). Taxonomy (NCBI): domain Eukaryota; kingdom Metazoa; phylum Arthropoda; class Insecta; order Diptera; family Tephritidae; genus Philophylla; species Philophylla caesio. Next base: position 40,017,990 of record OZ020608.1, on the reverse strand, counting down.
CCGTTGGAGATTGCTCTTCCTAGCCTTGTTGAAGAAGCGCCATTAGTTCGGACAACTCCATCGTCCACCAGCCCTTCGTGCATTTCTGCTAAGCGGGCACGAGCTTTTGATTGCACTATTGCATGCCGAGGCTAACTTCTCCACCATGCAGTCGATGGAATATTCCGAGAGAACCGAGGCCTCATCTGGGGCCTTATAGAGCTTTTGCTGTAGTTTCCTACAGTAAATATCCCACCGTGTTCTTCTGAGGTTCCTAAATGGTTTGCTAATTGAGCGATCTTCGTCTAAAATAAACTGAAAACTGAAAACTCAGTGGTCTAAGTAGGAGTGAGTCTTCAGCACTCTCCAGTCAGATATGCGGGGTATAAGGGAAGAAGGAACCAGGGTAACGTCTAGCATCTCACGCCTGGCTGCAGTTAAGAAGGTAGGTTCATTTCCTCTATTGCATATAGCTAAGTTCTCGCTAACAATAAAATCAAAAAGTGACTCACCTCTTGTGTTTATATCCGAGCTTCCCCAGCATCAGTGCCACGAGTTCGCATCAGGTCCAATGATGACAGCGACGTTCCGCCGGTTTGCTTCGGCTATGGCTTCCCGTAGCAGAGTCGGAGGTGGTTTCACCGCATCGTCATGCGCCATATATGCCGAGATAAGCCAGAGCTTACCCGCGCCACCTTCCAGGCTTACGGTGACAATGTCTTCATTGCTGAAATTGGGAAAAATAAATGCTTTTAGTTCTTTCCTGAGGAGCATGCAAGATCTAGGTTTACCTGCTTGCATCTGCGCCAACAGCTTATAGTTTGGCGTCCTGATACCAGAGATTCCGTTACTGCTCAGCCACGGCTCCTGTATCAGGACTATGTTGGCTCCACCTTGCTCAAGGTGAATAATAAGGTTTGCGGACGCCGCTTTAGAGTGTTGGAGGTTTATCTGTAGGATCTTCATCCAAGATGTCCTTCATCCAAGCCAGTTCGGCGTCCTCGTCCACTTCGGTGAGAAGGTTCACTTCTTCCACTCTGTCAAAAAAGCGGCCAATGTTCATGACAGAACCCGCCGAAGAGGGAACGTCAGTAGCACTTTCCGCCTCCAATACCACAGATTCGACGTCCATGATCATGGAGTCGACAGTCGAAGGTTCCTCGGCCCTGTGCTTTTCTGGAGGTGCGAGCTCATCCTCTCCAGCATCGGATTGGTACACCTTTAGGACTACCTTTTCGAAGCCGTAGGTTATAACCCCCTGGCACTCGGAGAGGGGGACGAGCCACTCCGCATTCAGCAGTTTAACTGCCTGCCTGTTCGGGTCCTCGGCCGCTCCACCTTGACCACCCTCCAGTTGTGCATCGGTAGGTGCGGGTTGTAGTACCGGAGATGCTCCTCCATTTCTTCCGGCGTGGAGGGCCCTGCAGGAAACCAGACCCGGGCGCGCGGACGCGAAGGCTGATCCTTATCGTTCACAGCTTCCAGTTTGGCGCCCTTCCAGACCTCCCCCACTAGAGCCACTGCAGCCTTCTAGATGTTCGCTGATCTTTCATCAGTGCAGATTACCTGCCTGTGGATACCATAGTGCCACCCGGCACTTTCACACTTTGGAGGAGGGCCAGGGTTTTCCCTGACCGCCCTCATGAACACCGCGGTTATGGAAGCAGCTACCCACCTCCACTTTACGTTGGGGATGGCTCCATCCTCCTTACGGTTGTCAATCACCCCAAGGGTGACAGACCCCGCCCGTTTAGCGATTTCGCTGTAGGAAAAAGGTGGGCCTCCCATCTTGGGTCTTTTGACCGCCGGGTTTTCACCTTCCAGAGACCTTTGTCTCTTCGGTGGCTTGATTGAAGAGGGTGCAATTGCGCTCCTAGTCGCCGACTTCTCTTCATTTCGCTCAGCACCCCACGAGCCCACTCGATGGTACTCGGGTACCTCGTAGGCAGCTGGTGCATACATCGGAACGTTTTTCAGTAGATACATAAATGTGTTAAATTTAAAGGAGGACATTTCTCATCGGTATCTAAATCATCTTGCAAACAAAAAGCTGTAAACTCAGATAAAATATAGTTTTTTTGCGCATATATCACGATCGCTATGAGCTGCTTCTAAATTTTCAAGTTCAATACTATTGTACCTAATTTTTTTCAGAAACTTGCTTGTAAATTCTGCATTTCCGATAATTGCTTCGTAACGTAAGTTGGTATTTTAAGTTATATGGAAAGTAACATTAGTTTTAATATTATCTACTAAAATTTCTTTAGCTGCACTGCTTATTGTGTTTAATTCACGTTCATTTATCCGAATATATTCCATCTGTGGTATAAATAAATTAACAACATTTACTGTCATGGACAGAATTTTAAGATCTTATTCAACGATTTTCCGTCATCCCTTGTCAATTTTGATTTGGTAAAAACCTGGTTTCGGCGTTGTGCCTTTGTCAGTGTAAATTTTCGAACGAAATGAATTTTGAAGTTATGAGTTGAATAACACTAAAGTATCACTCGCGTTGTTGAGTTAAACATAATTTTTATATAAAAGCCTATGCATATATTTTTTTTAAGTTTTGTATCACTTCAAACTCTGATTTATCATAGCTTAATAACAAATTGTTCTTACAATATGTTTTGGTTAAATTTTAGTCTCCAAATTGCGTAGTTTTAGTTCACTCCATTTTTTGTAACTGGGACTAAGTCGTATGTTTCATGTGACAAATAATGACTATATGCTGATAATGTTTTATCCCATTCTTATGTTGCCCCTTCTGGTATCCCTTAAGGCAGTACTCTTGGTCCATTAATGCTTTAGATGATTGCTTTCAATTTTATGAATTTATTTTATATACGAACGATTTAAAAATATTTTAAAGTCTCTCTGATTCTTGTAAGCTCTAGTAAGAGTCACCTGCAGCTTAATATCAATAATGGTCTCACATAATCTTTTCAAAATTTAGGCAGTTATTCGCTACGCCATATTTAATTAGCGAATCGCGCCCGACCACTTTGAAAGATGGTTCAGATCTGGGTGTAGTTTTTAACTCAAAATTCAAAATATTTCAGAGTCATTTTAATTACATCATTTCTAAGTCATATTTTACATTCATTTATTCCGCTTTTTGGTTCAGAATTAAGTGATTCTTAGGTAAGGTTTGATTAGGTTGCCGCCCATAGGGCTACACTTAGACTTACGTTTATAACCAATTTTGTAGGAGCAGACCACATGTGGAAAGGGGAATCCCAATACCCTCTCTCCCGGGAGTAATTTCATATGTTGGGCCCTCGAGCCATCTCATCGGCGTGGCAGTTTCCTGCAATGTCGCGGACCAAAATCAAACGGATACGGAAATCTTCTAAGCCGGCTGATTCCCCGACCAATTTTTACCGCACCGTCAGTGATCCCAGGGCGTTGACTTCAATTTTACTATCGGAGTAGATGTTTACCTCCTTCTGTGTTGTAGTGCTACAACGTAGACGGTCAACTGTGTCCTTGATGGCAGCTATTTTAGCTTGAAAGACGGTAACGGTAAAGATCTGGTAACCTAAACTTACTGTCGAAAGACAGTTCTTCGCTATAAACACCTCCTACTGCTCTGCTCTCTAACTTCGATCCATCCGAAAACATGTTCACTGCGCCTTGGCACCAGAGGAACGTGTAGGGTGAAGGATTCACTTGGAGCGATCTACCTCTGTCGGAATAAATTCGAGTATCTTAGGATCGCTGAGTGCCCATACTCTGAGGCCAGAGAGAATCCAGACAACTCCATATAGCATAACTGGTTATATTAGTGTTTCATACAGCTAGAGGACGACTTTGGGAGAGAGACCACATCTCCTCCCGATGGCACCCCTATAGCACTACAATTCTATCCAGAATAACCCCCAAGTATCTGACTCTTTCAGAAAGCACAAAAAAAGGGCCAGCGATCGAGGCTAACGAGGCATCTGGCACTCTATATTTCGTGGTGAATAAGACCAGCTCGATCTGGTGGGATTTATATCCAACTAGCGGACCAATTTGTAACCGAATTGAGATATCCTTGCATAAGGTGCTACGTCGTCACCTGACAATCTCTCTTCTCTTCTTCAGAACCTCATTTATAAAAACATTCCAGAGGAAGGAAGAAAGACTGCCTCCTTTCGGGGCGACCCCCTGATCACATTTTGCCGTGCAATTGCGGATCCCGACTCCACTACGACAGTTCAGTCTCATAGAATATATGTAGCTTCCAGGTTGGTCTCAACTCCGAGCCGACGAAGGGCCTACATAACGGCGGCGGGGAGAAAATTGTTAAATACCCCCTCTATGTCGGCGAAAGCAACCACTGCATAGCTTTTATGCTCGAAAGACCCTTCGATGGTTTTAATAGTGGTGTGCAGAGCAGACTCTACCGATCTGCCCTTCACGTAGACATACTGAGAGAAACTAATTTTCTCGCAAGCCACCGTCAGGAACCAATTCTTGCTCTCTGTAATTGCTTATGTACATATAATCTCGTCCGGTCACGGTGACGTGAAGGGTTTGAAAGAGTTCAGACCCCAGATAAGGCGACGCCCCTTCAGTAGTTCACTCAAGGAGATCAGGCTGACTCCGGGATAAATATATATAGCTCTACTTAGCACGGCGTTTTCGGGAAAATTAGCCCTCAGAAGCGATCCTCGTCCAATGTAAACTGAATGTACTTATGATCTGAGTAGGAGTGAGTCTTCCGTATTCTCCAGTCAGATATTGAGCTAGAATTTTCCAGCGCCACCCTCCAGGCTTACGGTGACAATGTCTTCATTGCTAAAATTAGGAAAAATAAATGCTTTTAGTTATTTTCTGATGAGCATGCATGATCTAAGTTTACATACTTGCTCTGCACAATCAGCTAGTAGTTTGGCGTCATGATACCAGAGATCCTGCTACTGCAAAGCCACGGCTCCTGTATCAAGACTATGTCAGCCTTAGAGTGCTAGAGGTTTTTTTGATACAGAATGCATAACTAGGGTTAAGTAAAATGATAATTTCACTATATATTTTGGTAAGGATTATGGACAGCGGAAGACCTTTAAAATTGACCTTGGTTTGAACCAATGGGTTAAGCAAGGGCATGAGTGAGCAAGTATTTGACTAAATATTTGGTAAGCGAATTATTAACCTGCAAACTTATCGCATTCAAAATTGTCTGGCGAGCTGTCTCTTTATTCAGCTCACTAGCTTGCCTCGCTCATCTGTCCGCTCATGTGAGGCTGTAGTACGATCGAGAATACCCTGCTTGCGGATATGCTTATGCTTTGTCCTCGTTTGTCTACGCGCTCGCTTGCTACTCGGGGTATGAGCTTGTGTGTGTTTTAATTGAAATTATTGTTATCCACAAGTATGTAAACATAAGCGTAGGAAAAAAAACCGAGCGTTGTTTACAAATTAATTAGGTGTGTATATATTGAAATTTAAATAGTAGATAGATAGATAGATAAATAAATGAGGATCGCACTGCGACCAATTGGTCTATTGTGCCCTCAGTGACCTACAATACATCCCCTAGACCAAGAGCATCTATACATTTCAAAATGGATCCCGGTGACAGGGGGTGTATACACTCTTCCTTAGGCCACATCTCTCCTAGCCATCTCTCCCTTCGTTGGGCTATAGCATCGCACTCCAGAAGTAGGTGTGTGGGGGTTTCCTTTGTCCTGTCGCAGAAGCTACATAGGTCGCTCGACCAGATACCTAGTTTATGAAGATGACCACTCAATCTGCAATGGCCTGTGAGGATACCTGTGAGGATTCTAAGTTTTGCTTTTGGGAGGTCTATAAGTATTTTGTATCGTTTATTACTATACCCCCCAATAGTTTCTTTGCCTGTAGCAGGCCCAGGGTCTCTTCCCATTGCTGGGTCTTGAGCTGTCTAGTTTCCTTTCTGAGTCTCTCCTTTATAGTGCTTGGTCCTATTGGAAAGAAGTTCTCTGGTTCTATAGGATTTGAGATAACCGCCAACCTGGCCAGGTCATCTGCCACCTCATTTCCCTCGATGCTTGGGTGACCCGGAACCCATGAAAGACGTATGATATTCCTTTTTGGCAGTTCATTTAGTTTATTTATGCAATCTAAGACCATTGAGGATTTTACCTCGAAGGACGTAAGGGCTTTGAGCGCTGCCTGGCTGTGGCGTAAGATGAGTATTCTCTCATCGCGATAGTTCCTTTGCAGATTTAGTTCGGCACAAGCACTGATCGCATATATTTCCGTCTAGAAGATGCTGGGAAAGGCGCCCATAGGTATCGAGTGGGAGCTGACAGCCCAACTTCTCCCTATTTTTGGACGATAGTACCTTGAATTTGCCGTAGCCTTCCCTCGCAAAGTTCAGCTTTGAACTTTTAGCTGCCTGTACTAGATGTGTATGGAGTGGCTCGAGGTCCAGGATCACCTCTAGCGCAGCCGTCGGACACGTGCGCATTGCTCCCATAATGCAAACATATCCCAGGTGTTGATGCTTGGCAAGAGATTGTCGTTACTGTAGCCAGGTTGGTCCTTGAGCCCGAAGCAACTGCTCCGTACGTAACTATTGGTCTAACTATCATAGTGTATATCCATCTCAAAATCTTCGGGGCGCACCCCAAGACTTACCAGCTAGACGCTTGCACACCATGAGTACCCTCGTAGCTTTGGAGATAGTCGAGTCCACTTGGCCTTTCCACAGATGCTTAGAGTCCAGGATTAGGCCCAGATACTTCACTTCTGGGGCAATTACAGACGGAACCCTTTCCATAGCTATTTTCCTCACACCATGCATCTTCCTTTTCCTGGTAAAAGGGACGATGGTTGTCTTAGAGATATTAATATTTAGCCCCGCGGCAGTGCACCATCTTTTTGCTAGCTGAAGTCCTCTCTGAATAATGTCGCAGAGGGTGATAGGGAATTTTCCTCTCGCAATGAATATCGGTAAAAGTTCATCTACGACATGACAAGACAAGACAAGACGCCTCCTTGCGAACATCCCTTGACTGTTTTGAGCTGTTCCACACTGTTGGCAGTATGTGTTTCAGCAATTATGGTATCCATTTCCGAATGGAAGGCTGCACACCGCCGAGGCAGCTATCGCATGGTGCAGGTTGACCTGGGCTGCTCGCATAAGTGTCTTTGTCAGAGCTGGGGTTCTTCTTCGCCCTAGACCGCCCTCACTTTGCTCTTCCAGCTCTAGCCTCCTTAAATCGATGCCTTCTAGGAGCTCCTGAGTGGAGCGCGTTTGCTCACTTGAGCCATCGGCATCCGCTGACTCGGCGACCATCCCCTGGCCACCGCGAACATAATGGTGTTCTGCAGGCGGGTCAGATCATCCGAACTTAGGGCAGCAGACGGGTGATCGCGGGACAGCACAGCTACCCTAGCGCCTTGGAGGGCATTCGAGTAGCTGGGCCGCTGTGCACTTCCAACCAACCCCAAAACCCAACCCCCCCCGAGACACCCTGTTTCCTGCTCCACGCCGCGGGAAGAGGCGGTTGCCCCCGCTAACGCTTGCTTGTGGGTGGTTCCGGTGGTGTGATTTCCACATTTCCTCTTTTTGTGGAGGTTGTGGGAACTGCGTTTCCACTTGAACTAGTGGGTTCCCCGCTTCTCTGCAGTGGCAGGCGCGGGTTGATGGTCTTGTGTGTTTGTCACGCTTCTCCGCAAATAGCTCGACCTAGGCCAAGCTTTGCAGTCAGCTTCTTTGTATTGGGAAAAGACACGTACGCCGCAAGAGCGCCCCTTGCCGCGGTAAGGCTACTGCTACTCCTCGAGGTGGCCCGGTGTCGAAGAGGCTCCACATAAACAGAGCCGGTTGACCTCCTGGCTGCAAACCAGCCAATGGGCACGGCTTCGCATAACACCCTGGCTTAGGAGGTGGGAGTTCTTGGTCATCGCCCCCAAAGCGGCCCCGACCATCCCCCGGACCCTCGCACGCAGGCGCTGATACGATCGGATGATTGGGACCTATTTGAGGTACGACCCTTCCACGACGACAGGGTACCTACCCTAGCAGGGGATTCAAATAGTATCTGTCCCGTATATATTGTGTACGGCAAGTCAAACACGGTTGCATTTTATTAAAGTATAATAGTTAGTTAAGTAGTTAATAAGTTTTTAATAAGTCAGTCCGCTCCGTATAGTCCGTGCATGCACTACTCCTACATTCGGCCGTCCTGATAGGTCGTTCAATCCGAATGAAGGATTCCATGCTTTCATATATTCGGCAACTGTTGTTGTTTTATATGGATCTTCGAGGTCAGCAACTTTTTCCACTTCATATCTTCCGTGTCCGAATTTTTGTTTAGCAGAATATGGAACAAGAAATTTAGCCTTTTGTTTGAGAACTGGCCCATATTGCGTCCTTTTAATCGCTACTAAATCTTAATATTATAATCTCTTTCCTGTTTGCGTTTAGAATTAAACGTTTTCTTGCTTTTTTCTTGTATCTTGGAGATGTTTTTTTAAAGCATTTCCCTAAACACTGTCGTGCACAATATCTCACTCCTCAATCATTGACTTATCTAGTAATTCCTGAAGCTCTGTATCAAGAGGTGTGCGCATGTCTAATGCTGTCATTATTATAAAAGGTGCGAAGCCAGTTCTTCTTGAAGGTGAGTTGTTAATTAAACTTTAAACTTTATCAACATGCCTACACCAGTTTGTCGGGTTGTTATAACAAAATTTAATTAAAAGTGGTAAAATAATACGGTGAACGCGTTCCACCTGTCTGTTTCTACGGGAAACACCTGTTGTAATAAGGAGGTGATGAATGTCTTCTTTGTTACAGTATTCTTTAAAACTTTTTGCTGTGAAGGCCGTTCCTCTATCTGTGATAATCCTGCGAGGATTTCCAAAAATAGAAGACTGTTTTTCAAGACCTTCAATCACGCACGTGGAATCTGTACTTTAAGTAGGTTATAACCAGTCGAATTTACTAAATTCGTCTCTTGCAACAAGCAACTGATTTTACTTTTTATGCGTCGCTTCCAGTATGTACCAAGTGGCTTGTCCTCTTCGTATTGTGAATTTTTTGCATAGCAATGACCCATGGGAATAATATCATCGCCCATTAGTTGAGGAGCTACCACTAACTCCTTCACCGTATCTTCTGCACAATACACCATTTCGTAGATAAAAATCTTCAAACGCATCGGTAACTAAAATTGCAGATATTTAAACTTAAACTTAAAGAACCTTCTAACATTATCGCTGACATTCTACTTAGCGCAACCACATGCTTCATCTTCTACGCAGATCTGTGTTCAATAGCGTATTCAAAATCCTGCAGGTACAAAATCCAACGAGCGACCCTCAACGGAACCTCTTTCTTCTTCATAGTTAATGCAAAAGCATTACAGTCACTAACGATCTTAATTTGCTTACCCATTACATAAATTCGCCACTTTTTCAACGCCTCTATAATTGCAAGCACTTCTAATTCTTAATAATGATATCTTTGTTCTTCAAGACTTATTTTCCGACACATATAATGAATAGGGTGATACTGTTGGTCATCAACATTTTTTTGTAAAAGAAGACCGCCATACCCATACACGCAGGCATCGGTATGATTTTCTGTCTCCGCTTTGATACTATAAAGTTTCAAAACCGGAGCATTTACGAGTACTAATTACATCTTTTCTTAGTAAATCGCTGATTGGTTTAGCTATTACCGCATAACCTTCTATACATTTTCTAAAATAATATGTTAGGCCTAGAAATCTTTGTAGTGATTTCTTGTCAGGGGGCGTTGGAAAATATTTCACAGCTTTGACTTTTTCTTCTGAGGATTGGATACCTACATCCTCAACAATGTAACCCAGGAAGTGAATCCTTTATTAAAATTTACACTTTTGCCATTTTATCTTCAAACCATAGCTCGCCGCTTTCTTTAAAACAATTTTTAACTTCTCGTACCCTTCCTCCTCATCTTGCGACGGAATGATATTGTTACTCCATCCTGTACCAATTTGCGAAAAATTGCAAAAAGGTACCGACAAAAGACGGGAATTGGAAATTCCGAAAGGCACGAAATTGAATTCGTGTTACACACGATATGTATCGCTTGGCACATGACAAAATCGATTGGTTAAATCAATGGCTGAAAAAACTTTTGCTCTTTGGAGTCGTTCTAGGACATCGTCCTTTTTTTTTAATAATGATAGTCGCGAGCTGCGTATCCGTAGAGGTTTAAGTATCGAGATCTAAAACTGTTCAGCTACAGAACAAATCCTCATCAGCTGATCGAATAGTAATATATATGTATGAATGTATGTATCAATTATTGAGAGCATTGAGTATAGTTTTCTTAATGTAAAAAAGTGAGTCTGAAATAACAAAAGAACCGGAGTGAGTATTAAAATCCTGACACAAACTACGGAGTGGCTCATTTAACTCAAAATTACTTTTACATGGCTTCAGAAAGAGAGGCCGGAAATGTCTTGAAATTCTGGAGGGAACGTTTAGTTTTATTTCGCCAAGAAGAGATGGACAAGAGCTTAAGCCTGTCAGTAACCAAAAATACAATGCCTAGCATTTCTCTGCGACTAGCAAGTGTAGGAAGATTAATTAGTTTTAAACGACTTATATATGGCGGCAGGTTGTACTGAGAATCCCAACGAAAATTCCTTAAAGCAAAAAGCAGAAATTGTTTTTGAATTGACTCTATTCTGTCGGAATAAACTTGATAGCGCGGGTTCCAAACAACAGATCCATATTCCAGTATGGGCCTCACTAACGTTGTGAACAGAGCCTTCGAGATGTAAGGGTCATTGAATTCTTTTGACCACCGTTTTACAAATGCAAAAACACCCTTGGCTTTGTTAACTGTAACATTTATATGAAGATTAAAATTAAATTTCGGGTCCATTGTAATTCCAAGATCAACAAAGTTAAACCCTTGTTCGAGGTTATGGCTACATATTTCATAAGAAGCTGGTTGAACTGCTCTGCGAAAAAAGCACATTACTTTAAATTTTTTAAGGTTAAGTGGCATGTAATTTATTTCACACCAGTTAGTCATGCTATTTAAATCCGCTTGTAGTAAGGACCTTTCCTCAACAGAATGATACGATCTAAAAAGCTTTACATCATCAGCATACAATAAAATTTTTGAATAATTTATTACAGAAGGTAAGTCATTTATAAAAAGTAAAAACAGAATCGCACCAAGGTGACTTCCTAGCGGGACCCCTGAAGAAACATGAATAATGTTTGAGGAACTATTTTTAAAAAGAACTCGTTGTGTTCTGTCAATGAGGTAAGAAGACATCCAACGAAGGAGATTAGGTTGAAAACCAAGGAGATCGAGTTTATGGATCAGTAAAGAGTGACTTACTCTGTCAAATGCTTTACTAAAATCAGTGTATATAATATCAGTGTGCATAAATTCTCTGAATCCATTTGAAACATGAGTTGTGAACTCAAGCAAGTTTGTAACGGTAGATTTACCCTTAGAGAACCCGTGTTGTGTGCTAGAAATTGTAGAGGATATGGAATACGTTAAATGGTCAACAACAATAGTTTCGAATAATTTAGGAATAGCAGAAAGCTTAGATATACCGCGGTAATTTTCTATAAAGGACCTTCTCCCGGTCTTATAAACGGGTATAATGAATGATTCTTTCCAAGCTGAAGGGAAAATCCCCAGCTTAAGAGAAAGATTAAATAAATTAGTTAAGGGCACATAAATATGTTTAGCACAGTTTATGAGGAAACTCGTCGGGATCGAATCGGGGCCAACCTTAAATGATTCTCTTAAGTTACTCAAATAATAAAATACTTCCTCGGAAGATATCTGCGGAGTAATAGCAGAGGTGAGGGAACAGAGTTTATAAGGATAAGGTTTGCTCAGAGGCGAGTTAATGTAGTAATTTGACCTGAAGAATTGGGCAAACATGTTGGAAATTGATTGGGAGTCACAAGAAACGGTATTTTGATATTTCATAGCAGACGGAAAACTAGTCACTCTGCGCCTAGAGTTAATGAAGTCATAAAATTATTTAGGGTTTTTTATTAGATTCCTTTTAACTTTGCACAAATAAGATCTGTAGCATTTTTAATTTAATTCAAAATAAGCGTGTCGGATAACTGAGTATTTAATATAGTTTGTGTGCAAACCAGTTTTTTTGTACAATTTAAACGATCGCGACTTTTTATTTTTTAATTTTTTTAGTTCTTTAGTAAACCAAGGTTGTGATTGCTCCTTTTGTACGCAAACCCGTTTTGGTATAAACTTTTGAAATAAGCTAAATATAGTGTTCAACATCATCTTTATACGTCGGCCATGATAATTTTGATAATCTAATTTCTTGAAATTGGCTTTCGCGAAAATAAAACGAGCGTTTGAGCTACATTATTTCCAAAATCACCAAAAACTTCGTAATTTACCTCAATCGCAGGGTGATAAGAGTCCATCTTCATAGATGACTTAGATACGTCATCAACAAAAACAAGATCCAGAATGGTGCCAAAATTGTTTGGAGTTAAATTGATCTGATTTAGACAGAGCTCAGCCATATCTTCTAAAAACACATTGTATCTATCCTTTGATGATATTGGAACGATAAAGTCGTCTATAATGGTCCATGATTTGCCTGCCATATTGAAGTCACCAAGAACAATCATCGAGTCATGTGCAGTAATCATTGAACTTAAAGATCTAAGCAACGCAATATGTTGAGAATAAACCGATAAGTCACAGTTAGGAGGGATGTAGCAAGCAGCTAAATAAAAGAAACCATTTCCTACCATAACTCGTATTGCTTTAAATTCGATTGACTCGATGAGTCGTTACGGTCATTTCTATAAATTTGATATTGATTAGGAAGGATCTCTGAATTAAAAATATGTGGTTACAGCCAGGTTTCAGTAAAGCAAATTACGTTATAGAATTTAAAATTAGTTTTTTGGCTCAGTGTCACGATTAGGAATTGAAACTAAGGTATTTATTTTATTTTTAGTTTTATGTGGCTTGTATTCAAACTCGCGAACAAATGCCGCGGTTGGCCAAAAATAATTGTGCCACATCAATTTTAAAAGATGATACGTTACGTTCGTATTTAAAGTTAAACTTTCGGATTGCTAAGTTACAAGTCTTAATTTTTGATGAAATGTAAAACTCCATATCATCAGAAGAAGTGTCCCTAGCAAATCTAGAAACAAAAATCGATTTTCTCAAAGGAACCACAACCTGCTTCTTTGCAGAGCAGTCAGTCTCATCCAATGGTGCTACAATTTTTGCAACAATAGGAGCAGATTGGGAAGGTGGAAGCGATTGAGGCGGTGATGGACCCACTCCAGGTGAAGATACCTGTAAGTTCTCATGATCAGAATTGCTTTTATTAGAGGAAGAAGCGCGAGTGCAGATATCTCTTGATGAATAAGGGCCCTGAGGCGGAGGGACAGGAGACAAAAGATTAATTAGCTTAATTTGTTGGGGTTGGGGCACAATATTCTTTTGAAGTAATGTAAGAGGAGCCACAATACTTTCCTTGGGTGTCCGTTTGCGTTTGGTCTCTCTTACAGGTTGCGAAGTTTGTTTATCTAGGCACTTAAATGATTTAAACACGTTTTCATAACGTTTAAATGTATCATTAAGTGCCCGAAGGTCTTTGCCGATTTCGAAAAATCCATTTCTGGTTTCTCTAAAAATTGGTAAAGTTCAACCTCAGTTGATCTGCATTTTAAACAAGACTAACGAATACCTCTTCCTTCATTTATTAAGTCTAGGCCTCTACCAATCAATCCGGAACATTTTATATGAGCAATCCCATCGCACAACCAGCATGCAACAGAGCATTGCTCATTATCGCTTTTATTTTTGCAGTTGTCAAAAATGCAAGACATAATTTAATCAGTAAAATTCAATATGAGAAAAAACAAAAATTGTATTAATAAAACAAAGAAGAAAGCAGTTTGGAAGGCAATGCCAGTTTTAGTTATTTAAGGTTTGAGAGCTATTTATGCAACGAACAGTTTTGGATGCACAGTGTACACCTAAAAAACTAAACGCAAACAGCTGTTTAAAGAATGACAATCAAAAAAGAGAAAACAAATACACAAAGTTTAATGCAAAAAAAAAGCAAAAACAATGTAAAGAAGAAACAATAACAATGCAAATCAACTAATGACTCGTCACTTGAAAACTAAATCAAAGTGTAATAAAATCAATGCAAAAAAAAAAATTTGCAGGCATTAGAAAATTGTCTCAAAGTATTTTTTCATTTAATTTCCTAAAATCGCAACACCATCGTCTTGTGAAGAATACTCAGAGCTGCTTGACTCGATTATGCCATCCTTAAGCCAATTGCTGACTTGATCATCTATCACGCGCTGATCAGCATGAGAAACTCTTGGCGGAGTTAAATAAATAGTTACGTCGTCAGATACGCTTCTAAATTTTCAAGTTCAATACTATTGTACCTAATTTTTTAAATGTTTTAAATTTCGATCAAAAATAAAAATATTTTTTTGAGTTATATTTTTTTGTTCAGAAAAAATTTGTTTGATCAAAAATAAAACTAATTTTTCGCGTGTTAATTTTTCGCTCTGAAATTATGCCTATTTTGTGAGTTGTAATTTTTTGATTGGAAGTAACCATTATTTTTTTATTATAAGTTTTTTTTAATCAAAAATAATGATTATTTTTTGAATTTTATTGTTGCGATCAAAAATAAAAATCATTTCTTGAGCGTTATTTTATAGCACAGAAATAAAAACTAATTTTTGAGAATAGAAATTACAGTTGATTTTTGGCAATTTTTTTACTAATGTCGTTGCTCCGTTCATTCCACATGGGAGAAATTGCGTAAGAACTTCAGTAAAATAATTTCTAAAAAACAAGCTGTAGTCATTTAAAACTACTACTTTTCTACACTAAAATTTAATGGGCTACAAAACTGTATACTCAGCTCAGGTCTAAATCGGCCATTAATTGATTACATACGAGGTGGAATTCAACATTTAAAATGCTCAAAAGCTTACAGAGAATTCTGCGCTGCACGCTGCACACTTAGACGAAAAGGTTAATCTTTCTGTCGCTAAACGTATCAACCATAGCGTTGATCATAATATTACCTATTTCGATCTGCTTAAATATCAGATCGCTGGTCTGATTCGAAGGTAAGTTATACATAGCGTTACCTGCACCCTTCTCTTCTTTTATTTGTTGGCCTACGCCTGTCTTACACTCAAAGCTTCGGTGTCCTACTACCTCACATTTAAAATATTTATATTGGATATCTGTATTACTACAATCTTTTGAGAGATGTGTAGTTGATGAGAATTTGCTTTCTGCAAATTGCGACCTGTTTAATGACTGCCGCGAGCAATGCACCTTTTCATATATCATTAAATTTTCTTTTAACAGTTTGATTATTTGTGCCTGGTATACGATAGTTTTATTGGCTCTAGATTTTATAATTCCCTCTATTTTAGTTCGTACTTCCAGGATTCTCAACTCGTGGGGGATATTCTCGTTTCGTTTTTAACAATACAGTTTTGCAGAGTTTTAATATCTGATGGGAACGGATAAAATAAACCAGTTACACAAATTTTTTTATTACAATGGAGAATCTTACTTATTCGTGGTATTCGTGTGCTTCGTTCCAGAAGAAAGGACCGAAGGGCGTACAAAGTATTGGTTTGCATTTTATACAGAATTGCTTATATAGGAACATAGGTTTTACAAAACTATAAATAAACGGTTTCTAAAGTACAGTTTCCAGTACAAACTATTCAGCAAATGAAACGGTTTCAAATAAATGAGTATATTATTAAAAAAGAATCTAAGCTAAATCAGTAACATCCTCCTCTCCGTGATTCAAATCATTGACGAGAGATTCACCCTTTACGTCGAGAACAGCAATCTTTGATGCAGGCCTTCGAAGATTTCCCTTAAAGGTTTGGCCAACGCTGACCGCACTCGACCATCTGCAGCCGCTGTTGCTACCAACACGATACCCTTCTTCCACTGACCCCGGTTTTAATTGTCATCGCATACGATTACCACGTCGCCAACGCATATCGGCTTAACTTGTTTGAACCATTTTACGAGTCTTGTTAAAGTTGGAAGATATTCCAGGACCCATCTCTTCCAGAACATTGGTTTAGATGCTGGTATACATATATGCCATTGCTTTCTTAAACATCCCACTTCCGGTACGTTAGCTGTTTGAACAAAATAAGGACACCCCAATTGAAATTGGTTTGGAGTAAGCGGTTCGTCGCCTATGCTCTCCAGTCTAACATGAGCTAATGGACGAGAATTCACAAGATTCTCTGCTTCAATAAGGAGGCTCTGTAAAGTCTCTACTTGAGGTGCCTTTTTCTTTAATGTGAATTGCAGGACTCGCTTCACCGTGCGGACCATTCTTTCCCACACGCATCCTGCCGATGGATTTTCTGGAGCATTGAACAACTACTCGATACCTCTACGACAGCCTTCATCTTCAATGCCCTTCTCAACCTGAACCCAAAGCTCTTTCCTAGTACCAACAAAGTTCTTTCCTCGGTCGCTCCTCATACGAACAGGGACACCCCTTCTATTTTTATACATTGCAATTTGGCATTGGTGCCAACGCTCGAAATTTTATTAACGCAACTCGAACCCATTTCATTATTCTAAGAAATTTATAAAGGTTTGTATATTTGTTAAAAGGAATTATAGTGTCATCTTTTTGCACTGTATATAATGTCGTTGTTCGCAACTCGCTTCTTTCTTCTTTCCCGCAAAAGTCACTCGGGACTGTAGTCTAACGATCATTATTCCACTTTAAAATTGTGGACCATTTAACCATTTGCAGTTATATGAAAATTTCTTTGGACGCGTTGCATCATCAGCCGGAGTGTCATTACCCAGAATCCATCTTCATTGAGATACCTCTGACGACTGTAGTACTTCTGAAATGCGGTGAGCAACGAACTGCTTATAAGACCTTGGGTCAGATCTTATCCATTGTATAACCGTTTTGAAGTCCGTCCCAAATGTTATATCATGGATTTAACGTTGTGGCTTGTGGCTTATTTAACCCGAACTCTTAAAACAGCAGACTATAATTCTTGGTGTGGTGTCGACAGCGGTTTGAGCGGACTACACTTTGACCGTCCAGCAATAATGTGCAGCTGAATATCGGCTTTTCATAAATATCGTCAGGAATATGTTCATGCCAATCCACGATGCGTTGCCATAATCGTTGCAACAACACCTTTGCGCAAACAGAAGTACTGCTCAATAAACCAAACGGTTCGAAAATTTACATAAGTACGCTTAGCATTTCCCCTTTCGTTGGATGGATGGAGTTCCCTCCTCCCATAAAAAACGCTGTGAATTCTGATCTTCGTTGCGAATCAGAACCCTGAGAAACATTTCACGAATGTCTCCACAGACGGCTACTTTTCCTTGTCAAAATTTAAATAAAATTGTCAACAGTGACGTCGGTTGATATTCCGCAGGATCTTTCATTAACACACTATTTAACGAAATGTGGCAAATACCATGTACGGTCATCAACTTTGCTTGCTTCAGCCTCTGACAACATTTTTGCATACCCTTTGTCAACATATTCATCGATTTTGTTATTGTACTAAGCAAATCCGTATTCATTTTTTACTCTACTTATTGTAAACGCTTTAAAGCCGTATCGTAGCTTTAGGGAAAGCTAACTTTATCTGTGCCCCATAATATACCAGTCTCATATCAATCATTTTCAAAGGAAGTTGTTTCTCTAAGCAAATTTTTACCCCGAATATTTTCTTCGGATCGTATCAAAGGCGCTGATTTTACTTCGAAATTATCAGCAACAAAATTCGTTTTCTTCATTGGATCCAAATATTATCCAATGTGTGTGTAGCAAATAATAAAAGTAATAATTGGGGAGTTGCATTCCCATAACTTAAAATATGTTCTGCTTTGAGCTGTTGACAAATGAAATTTCGTTGTTGTCCGTATGCCACTCATTTGATATTCTGTGGATTCTGCAGATACCAGTGATTTCATGTGAAACTCGCTGCGACTGCTTACTTGCCGTTTGATTCCCAATCTACTTTAACCGAAGCATATCAGCTTTACCCTTTACTCCAATGGCGTTTGCCAAACCCTCCTCTATTAGAGATATTTTCGCTTCTTCATCGATGAACGCGATGACAGTCACATCGCCTTTTGGCCTTTTTAATTTGACAGGCAGATACTTCAATAGTGTTTATCGTTGGCACGTAGCATCTGATCTACGCAATGAACGCTGCGAAGTTTGAAAAACACAAATAATGTTTTTTCACAACATTCCAGCGATATGAATAATCTGCCGCTTTGAACTTCTGACGTTTAAACAGATGCTGAGTTTCGCTACACATTGATCACTTTTGATCTTCTTTGTTAATTGACATTACTGGTTTTGTTGAAAATTTACTGATCATTTGCAGAATATTGTTTAACTGGAATGACGTCAGTGACCATTCATCATCAACGCGACGTGTTGCAATTAGAGAAATCTCTCACGATTCTTGCAAAGTCAATGCGTGGAGAGTCCATTCCTCTCTTTTGTTGAAAGGCAACTTGCACAAATTGTGCTGAAATTAAGAATATCGGACATATTACCGCTAGTAATCACTGGATATGCACGGGCGTTTATGGTCTGGCTACGCACGAGTAGTTCTGGTCTTCCGCAGTCGTCATCACGACATTTACGTTCGATGTATGTATTAGAAGCGATTATACTTGTTGACGCGGCTTACTTTTAAACGCTTTTTGTAGACGAAGCAAATTTTCTAAATCTGTATACGCATACAAAATAGCGGTTTCCTTGTAAGCTACTGAAAACATTGGCCACTTTTCTGGTGAGCCGTGAAGCTCTGGCAAATCGAGTACTTTATGAATGGGTGGATGGCCTCCAAGACCTAATGGCGACTGGCTGAAGCTAACAATTGGTACTGCAGGTGAGACATTGCTAGAAACATAAGGAGCACCGGTGGCATATACTGACGAAGCGACGGTTGGTGGTAAATTTCAGTTAAAGCGACGTAATGGGAAGTGGAATTTACAAAGTTGAGATTTGGTGGCATTGGTTGAACTCCACTGGCGGGAGGGAACAAATAGGTTAGGGTTTGTGGCGTCGTTGACACGAGTGGTGTTGGTGTCATAGGGAAGTCCATGGGCGTGTGAATATGTTAAGTTTTGATTTGTATACGTACCCTTGGAAAAAGTCGCGCTGTTTGCGTAAGCGCTGGCAGTATTATTTGCTGATGCGACTGTATAACATACGGCGAATTTTCTCGAGCTTGTTGCATATGAGCTGGCTGTTGAGGTTATGTCAGCTTCCGTAATTTGGAGGTTACTTACATTTGCTTGTTGCCTAATGACGTTATGGAGTTGGAGCTTTTCTCTCTCCGATGTGGCTAGAGCTAATTTTAAATATTTTATTTGTTCGCTTAGTTCATCTCCGCCATTTTTGCATGGTGTAATTATTAGATCGATTTCATCGCCACTAGTTTCGCTGCTGTTAGACATTTCGACGATTCTCGAGTTTTTCTTATTGCAGCGCAGTTTACATCGAGAATTATTTCAGCTTTGCGCTTTACAGATGAAGTAGTAGTTCTGGTCCGTGTTAAATGATGTTTGCCCAGATTCGACGATACTCTGGATTTATTGTATGGGACAAACTGGTTCTCAACTCTCGATTTGGAAAGAAGCTTTTGGCAAGTAGAGGTAAATGAAAAAGACAAGGAGAAGACGGCCTTCAGTGTTGGAGTGGTGTGTGGTAATTTACGGTTATGCTTTTGGATTGTGCAATGCTCCTGCTACTTTTGAAAAACCCATGAATTGCATTGGAAAACGTGCATGGTGTATCTTCATTGTATTGGGAAAGACTTTGAGAAAATTCTGAGTAACTTAGAAAAAGTTTTCCAGAGTATAACTGACGCTGGTCTTAAGCCAAGTCGATAGAAGTTCTAGTTGTTTAAGAACCGGATTATAAACTATACAGTACGAATTATTCAGCAAATAAACCGGTTTAAAATAAATGAGTATATTATTAAAAAAAATAAACTAAGTTAAATCAGTAACAACGGTGCTCCGGTGATTGTTCAAAATATTTTAGATTGCGCACGATTAAGGATTTCGATGTTGCTGCTGCTCGCGTTGCTCCAGAACTTACGTCCATAGGTCCAAATTGGTTTTAGAACCGTGTTATATATAGTCACTTTATTCTCCAGACTCTGGGGTGAGCGAGAGTTATAAAGTCAGTGTAGAAAACTGGTTTTCAACTTAAGATGAGTCCGTTTAGCTTCTATGTGGTTGCGCCAAGTAACTCGCCTATACAGGTGGACCCCTAGGTATGTGATATAATTGCTTTGTGGTATTTGTAAGTTGTTCAAAGTAAAGGGCGGACAATTATTCTTGTTTGGTGTTGTTCAAATATCTTTGAACATGTACATATACATAGATACAGTCCACTAGTTACATAAGAGTTTAATACTTAGAAAACTAAAATTATATACACACGTACATACATACTCACATTCAAATGTACAATAGCGAACTAAACTTATGTAAGCTTAATTTTAAAAATCATAGCGGTCATTTGTCTTTAATAGTAGTGATATTTATCATAGTGGGTTTAGCAATATTGTATTTACGCAATAAATGTAAATCGAAAGAAAGAATAACTATCAATATTCCAAACCGTTGGCAGAATGGTCAAAAATGAAAATCCAAATTATAAAAAAAATACAGTCCACTTAAAGTTAATTGAATTTACATACGAATAAATACATATGCACATAATGAAAGACATTGATATTTTTCGCCCTCGGCAGAATGTTCAAATATCTTTGAACATGTACATATACATAGATACAGTCCACTAGTTACATAAGAGTTTAATACTTAGAAAACTAAAATTGTATACACACTTACATACATACTTACATTCAAATGTACTATCAGTATACTTGCACGCACAAGAAATATGTAATGAAATTAGACACTTGCTCGTAAAAGAAACATAAGCAAATACATATTGACAAAAACCATTTGTTGTCAATCACAGCTAATAATTTCATTTCATGATGTTGTTTATTCTAAAATAAACATACACATTCATACATACAAATTCACATTTACAAAATAGAAATGTAGCAATGCATATGTACATTGTTTAGATTAAGAATCAATACGCTTAAGCATGCGTTGGTTCTTTATCAGCTAAACATAAATACTCACACACATACATACATAATTAGTTAAGCAACGTAATCTTAGGAATTTGTATATAAAGAGCTGTAAATACTTGAATAAACCAGAATTCAAAAGGTTCTCAATTTAAAAACATTGTCTATTTCTTAATCCTTCCCTTTTATTTTATTCTTTACTTCCCCCCACCAGTGGTAAGGAGTAGAGAACAAAAATTAAAAGTAGTTTTCAGAATAAGGCAGTGCATGTTTACTTATTACCCCCCACCCGAGGTAAGGAATAAGTTAAACCGCTCTAAAATATAGTACTTAAACTGTACATTTGGTCCATACGAGCCTTGAAGCTCAAGCGACACCTAAAAGGGGAATTTTAAAGGATAAATAAGCCGGAATAGAAGAAACTATCCGCAATATCCGATTCTTGTGATTCAAAAGGATAAAAACCCGCTGTGAGTCGAGGCACAGCAAGGTCAACTTGGCGACCAACCAATAACCTCCAACGATCCTTTTGAAGAAAACAAACACAAGACAAAAAAAACGCAATCAACATGGGAATAAATAGGGGAAAGATCCTTGAGAACCAGTTTGACATAGCGGAAAAAGTCCCGCAAATTTGTAACAACTCAGTAGGCAAACCAATAAGGAGGGCAAAAATAGAAGACATAAATAAAAGTCTTTTAAATTATCAAAAGGATTTTGACTCCAACCATGAAAAGCTAATGGCAGATGGAATAGCTGATGAGGACTACTTTAAAACAAATGCGTATGGTGAAATTTCAAGAAAAATTGATGAAATGTTCCATCAAATGAAACTTGCACTCAACGATGAAATTACGTTTCCATTGCCACAGACATCTTTGAAATCGCCGGTCGACGCAAACGAAGAGACCCGAGCTACCTTATCAAATGCCGTAGATCAAAAATTTACTATTATCAAGAGGAAGATTGACAACCTCCGAAAAAAAATGAATGATTTAAATTTCGAGACAGAGGTAAACTCCGACCAAATTAAATATTTGGAAACACTGTTAAGTAATGTAGAAAATACATATACCAACGACCTTTCCAAGTACTATAGCAATGAAATTGAGGAAGCATACGAACAAATAGCATCAGACTATTTTAAAGAGCTCCCAATTTTAAAAAGATGTTTAAAAAAAAAGAGACGAAAATAGCATTTCGTCCTAATTGGGAATTAGAAAAGCTTAAAATTCCAATTTTCTATGGAGAAATGAAAGAATGGGCTAACTTTTTTAACATGTTCCAAGAGATGGTTCACAATAACAAACAAATATCTAGTTCGGAAAAAATGCTGCGTCTACGTCGTAGCTTGCAAGGTGAAGCTATGCGGCTGATTCAACATCTGCAAATATCAGCAGAAAACTATCAAGCAGCGCTGTGCCTTCTAAAAGAAAGATATGATAACATGCGGATTCTGTTCACGACACAGTGGGATAGAATAATGGATCAACCTATAATAAATAGTAAAAATGTCGAAAGTGTAAGAGAGTTGCTCGATACCACAAATGAATGTCTAAACGCAATAAAGTCGTTAGGCATAAAAACGGAAGATGCTGATCCATTTATAGCTCGAGTAATTGTTCGGAAGCTAGATCAAGAAGGGCTCAAATTGTATGAACAAACTGTTAGAAAGACCAGAGAGGTTCAAAAGTTATCTGATGTTTGCGAATTTTTGGATCAGCACTTTCAAACATTGAAAGCAGTAGCGGAAAAAGACAATGCCGCAAGCCACAATCTTATAAGGCAAATCATACGTCGCTCAACGCAAAATATTCAGATAAACAGTGTACCTATTGCAAGCTTTCAGGTCACACGACGAGTAATTGCAGAAAATTCAGAGGCATTACTTTAGAAAATAGACGTAAATATGCCAGAGAAAACAAAGTGTGCTACAAGTGCCTCAACCATAATTGGCGCGAAAATTGTAATAGCAACACAAAATGCAAAATTTGCAATAAAAACCATTATGAGCTCCTACATTCTGAGACTGAGGAAAAGAAAACATCAATGTCCACAAAAGCAACATCGACAATGGTCATTCTAGCCACAGCTCAAGTGAGGGTCAAAGCTGCGAATGCTGGTGATGTGTTATTAAGGGCTCTTATTGATCAAGGATCACAAATAACATCAATATCAGAAGAAGCAGCGCAGATATTAGGTGTGACAAGGACAAAAGTTATGACAAAACTTCATGGACTAGGAGACGTTGTGGTTGGTGAATCGAAATTTAAGGTCAACGTACAAATAAAGCCACGATTTCTGAGTAAGCACGTCGAAAAAGTAGAGGCCATAGTTCTATCAACTCTTACAACTGCACAACCCGATCAATCCTTCAAGTTCAATTTTAAGAATTGGGAAAACCGCACCCTTGCTGTCCCATTATATAATAAAGCAGACAGGATTGACATGGTTATTGGTGGAGATGTCTTCAGTAGAATTATTGAAAATGGAGTAACAAAATTCGACGGAGTTCTTGGGCAAGCTACGAAGTTTGGTTGGATTCTCTCTGGGATAATAAAGCAGAAGAAATTCAGCAAAATAATATCTGCAACGACCAACTTAGAACGATTTTGGGAGCTAGAGGAAATACCTGAAGATGAAAAACTTGAAGATGATGCATGTTTGAAAACGTTTAAAGAAACTGTGAAGCAAGATTCGGATGGGCGATTTATTGCAGAAATTCCTTTCAAAGAAGACAAAGAGCTGGGGGAATCTCGCAAACAAGCTATAGCGCGTCTGATTTCAATGTAAAATAAGTTTCAAAAAAAAAATTATAAACTGAAATAAGATTATCATGAGTTTATCAACGAATATATAAGGCTTGGTCATATGGTTAAAGCAGATGAAAAAGTAAAAGGTAAATATTACTTACCGCATCATGCTGTTATACGCGAAAACAGTTTAACAACAAAGTTGCGCATTGTATTCGATGCATTTGCAAAATCATCTAAAGTAAAAATCCTTAATGATATGATGTTTGCCGGTCCAAAGTTGCAAAAAGATATATTCGATATTCTTATCAAATGGAAGCTTTGGAAAGTGACTCCACAATTACACTTTGCTGGATTGAGTCAAACAAAAACAAGGACAAATTTATTCGAAATCGAGTTGAAGAAATTCAAAAACTTGTACCACAAGCAACCTGGAGACTTGTAAACACAAAAGACAATCCAGCAGACGTAGCGTCAAGAGTCACATCATCTCCAAAATTACTAGATATGGACATATGGTGGTGTGGGCCAAAATGGCTACCATTGCCAGAGAATCAATGGCCAACAAATGATGTGATAAATACAGCAACAGTACTAACAACATCCAAAATTAAAAGTGAATTTATGGAGGAAGTTGTAAATCGATATTCTAGCTGGTTAAAACTTCAAAGGTGGGAGATCTAGTTATAATTAAAGAGGAAAACTCTCAACCCGCAAAATGGCCTCTTGCTAAAGTTGTAGAAGCTCATCCAGGAAGTGACGGCAGAGTCCGAGTTGTGACATTTAAGATTCAACATAATATACTGAAGCGACCAATTCATAAACTATGTCCTCTTGTCAAATCGATAGACAATAATCCACAAAATGAAGAGATTAAAACTAGTTTGACCAGCGTATCGCAAAGGCAGAATCGATCATCAAGTATATTTGGGTTTATACTAATGTTGCTGCTTTGTATGTCGCTCAATAGCAAAGCAATGGTGCTTAATGAATCAAAAGGCAGCAACGCAGAAGTGAGCAAACTCTCTGAAAACACCACGATTTATTTGGATTCACTTGGGAAAATGGACGTTATAACATCTTCCTGGGATTTACTCATATATTATGATCTTCATGCATACTTCGAGCAAACCAACATGATATCAAATTGTCTACAAAAAATAAAAAATCAATGCCATCTTTTATCGCAGTTTGAAGAAGCATGCAATGTCATATCGGTATCATTGAGCAGGCGCTACAAAGATATAATTCATAGTCACAAGTTGATTATCGATAATAAAAAACAAAATAGAGCACCATTAGAGTGGGTTGGCTCTATTTATAGCATGCTGTTCCGTTTAATGGATGCTGAGGATCATGAATCGATAGAAGATAACTTCAAGACGCTACTCAACAATCAATATCAAATAAAGAATAGATTAAAAGCTCAAGTCTCACTTATCAATTCTACAGCAAATATAATCTTCAAAATTGAAAAACAAATTAACATATATCATTCCGAAATTATTAAAGATATCAATAGAGACAAAATGGCAATCCAGTTTCAAATGTTGGTAACGCAAATAACAATCTTAATGAGCCAATGTGAAAAAATTCAAAAATCTATTATTGAATTATTAATAGATTTGAATCATGGAAGGATTAACCCTGCACTTTTAACTCCAACTCAACTACATAAGGAATTGATGTTGATTAAAGACAAATACCAGGCCAGAAATCGAATAGCCAATTACGTGATGCATACAAATTAATGGAAGCACACGGATTAATCATTGACAGCAAACAGGTAATCAAACCTGAGTTACCACTAATACTGAGCGATTCATCGGAAATATTTAAATTAATAGTTATCCCGCATGAAAATAATGGAAGAAACGTAAAGGCTAAACTAAGAGGTGCATTTTTAGTCTACAACTTCGAACTTAACTCCTATTTTGTGATTTCACAACCACAACTGAACAGATGTACAATAGGTCTTAATAATCATCTCATCTGCAAAGGAAATTCACCATGGAAACCTGCGTTAGATCAATCTTGCGAACTCTCTGCAATTACTAAAGGTAGTCATACTGATTGTCAGTATGAGGAATCCAAGAAAACACCTTTTTGGGCCGAATTGTCCGAAGAAAATAAGTGGATCTTCAAGGTCTTCAAAGAATCAACAATCCATGTGGATTGCCAAAATGGCAAAACTGAATTATTAGACATTCCATCAGAAGACATATTTTCTATCAAGGCTGGCTGCACTGCAAGATACGAAGGCATCACATTATCTGGCATACAATCATTTAAAACACAGAGCAATATTAATCCAGCACAGGATCCAATAGTGACCAATATTAGAGGGATTACCGAATACCAAATAGATCCATTGCACATCAGCACCATCAACAACAGCATTGAGTTGAAACAACTTCGCCAAGATATTGCTAGAATTAACAATAGCGAACAAAACTTAAGTAAGCTTAATTTTAAAAATCATAGCGGTCATTTGTCTTTAATGTTAGTGATATTTATCATTGTGAGTTTAGCAATATTGCATTTACGCAATAAATGTAAATCGAAAGAAAGAATAACTATCAATATTCCAAACTGTTGGCAGAAT
Organism: Philophylla caesio; assembly: GCA_963971545.1. Taxonomy (NCBI): domain Eukaryota; kingdom Metazoa; phylum Arthropoda; class Insecta; order Diptera; family Tephritidae; genus Philophylla; species Philophylla caesio. Next base: position 39,991,497 of record OZ020608.1, on the reverse strand, counting down.
GGTCAAAAATGAAGATCCAAATTATAAAAAAAATACAGTCAACTTGAAGTTAATTGAATTTACATACGAATAAATACATATGCACATAATGAAAGACATTGATATTTTTCGCCCTCGGCAGAATGTTCAAATATCTTTGAACATGTACATATACATAGATACAGTCCATTGACAAAAACCATTTGTTGTCAGTCATAGCTAATAATTTCATTTCATGATGTTGTTTATTCTAAAATAAACATACACATTCATACATACAAATTCACATTTACAAAATAGAAATGTAGCAATGCATATGTACATTGTTTAGATTAAGAATCAATACGCTTAAGCATGCGTTGGTTCTTTATCAGCTAAACATAAATACTCACACACATACATACATAATTAGTTAAGCAACGTAATCTTAGGAATTTGTATATAAAGAGCTGTAAATACTTGAATAAACCAGAATTCAAAAGGTTCTCAATTTAAAAACATTGTCTATTTCTTAATCCTTCCCTTTTATTTTATTCTTTACTTCCCCCCACCAGTGGTAAGGAGTAGAGAACAAAAACTAAAAGTAGTTTTCAGAATAAGGCAGTGCATGTTTACTTATTACCCCCCACCCGAGGTAAGGAATAAGTTAAACCGCTCTAAAATATAGTACTTAAACTGTACATTTGGTCCATACGAGCCTTGAAGCTCAAGCGACACCTAAAAGGGGAATTTTAAAGGATAAATAAGCCGGAATAGAAGAAACTATCCGCAATATCCGATTCTTGTGATTCAAAAGGATAAAAACCCGCTGTGAGTCGAGGCACAGCAAGGTCAACTTGGCGACCAACCAATAACCTCCAACGATCCTTTTGAAGAAAACAAACACAAGACAAAAAAAACGCAATCAACATGGGAATAAATAGGGGAAAGATCCTTGAGAACCAGTTTGACATAGCGGAAAAAGTCCCGCAAATTTGTAACAACTCAGTAGGCAAACCAATAAGGAGGGCAAAAATAGAAGACATAAATAAAAGTCTTTTATATTATCAAAAGGATTTTCACTCCAACCATGCAAAGCTAATGGCAGATCGAATAGGTGATGAGGACTACTTTAAAACAAATGCGTATGGTGAAACTTCAAGAAAAATTGATGAAATGTTCCATCAAATGAATCTTGCACTCAACGATGAAATTACGTTTCCATTGCCACATACATCTTTGAAATCGCCAGTCGACGCAAACGAAGAGAACCGAGCTACCTTATCAAATGCCGTAGATCAAAAATTTACCATTTTCAAGAGGAAGATTGACAACCTCCGAAAAAAAATGAATGATTTAAATTTCGAGACAGAGGTAAACTCCGACCAAATTAAATATTTGGAAACACTGTTTAGTAATGTAGAAAATACATATACCAACGACCTTTCCAAGTACTATAGCAATGAAATTGAGGAAGCATACGAACAAATAGCATCATACTATTTTAAAGAGCTCCCAATTTTAAAAAGATGTTTAAAAAAAGAAGAGACAAAAATAGCACTTCGTCCTAATTTGGAATTAGAAAAGCTTAAAATTCCAATTTTCTATGGAGAAATGAAAGAATGGGCTAACTTTTTTAACATGTTCCAAGACATGGTTCACAATAACGAACAAATATCTAGTTCGGAAAAAATGCTGCGTCTACGTCTTAGCTTGAAAGGTGAAGCTATACGGCTGATTCAACATCTGCAAATATCAGCAGAAAACTATCAAGCAGCGTGGTGCCTTCTAAAAGAAAGATATGATAACATGCGGATTCTGTTCACGACACAGTGGGATAGAATAATGGATCAACCTATAATAAATAGTAAAAATGTCGAAAGTGTAAGACAGTTGCTCGATACCACAAATGAATGTCTAAACGCAATAAAGTCGTTAGGCATAAAAACACTTTCAAACATTGAAAGCAGTAGTGGAAAAAGACAATACATTCAAAAACCGCAAGCCACAGTCTTATAAGGCAAATCATACATCGCTCAACGCAAAATATTCAGATAAACAGTGTACCTATTGCAAGCTTTCAGGTCACACGACGAGTGATTGCAGAAAATTCAACAGCATTACTTCAGAAAACAGACGTAAATATGCCAGAGAAAACAAAGTATGCTACAAGTGCCTCAACCATAATTGGCGCGAAAATTGTAATAGCAACACAAAATGCAAAATTTGCAATAAAAACCATTATGAGCTCCTACATTCTGAGACTTAGGAAAAGAAAACATCAATGTCCACAAAAGCAACATCGACAATGGTCATTCTAGCCACAGCTCAAGTGAGGGTCAAAGCTGCGAATGCTGGTGATGTGTTATTAAGGGATCTTATTGATCAAGGATCACAAATAACATCAATATCAGAAGAAGCAGCGCTGATATTAGGTGTGCCAAGGACAAAAGTTATGACAAAACTTCATGGACTAGGAGATGTTGTGGTTGGTGAATCGAAATTTAAGGTCAACGTACAAATAAAGCCACGATTTCTGAGTAAGCACGTCGAAAAAGTAGAGGCCATAGTTCTATCAACTCTTACAACTGCACAACCCGATCAATCCTTCAAGTTCAATTTTAAGAACTGGGAAAACCACACTCTTGCTGACCCATTATTTAATAAAGCAGACAGGATTGACATGGTTATTGGTGGATATGTCTTCAGTAGAATTATTGAAAATGGAGTAACAAAATTCGACGGAGTTCTTGGGCAAGCTACGAAGTTTGGTTGGATTCTCTCTGGGATAATAAAACAGAAGAAATTCAGGAAAATAATATCTGCAACGACCAACTTAGAACGATTTTGGGAGCTAGAGGAAATACCTGAAGATGAAAAACTTGAAGATGATGCATGTTTGAAAACGTTTAAAGAAACTGTGAAGCAAGATTCGGATGGGCGATTTATTGCAGAAATTCCTTTCAAAGAAGACAAAGAGCTGGGGAATCTCGCAAACAAGCTATATGATTTCAATGGAAAATAAGTTTCAAAAAAAAAATTATAAACTGAAATAAGATTATCATGAGTTTATCAACGAATATATAAGGCTTGGTCACATGGTTAAATCAGATGAAAAAGTAAAAGGTAAATATTACTTACCGCATCATGCTGTTATACGCGAAAACAGTGTAACAACAAAGTTGCGCGTTGTATTCGATGCATCTGCAAAATCATCTAACGGAAAAAGCCTTAGAGATATGATGTTTGCCGGTCCAAAGTTGCAAAAAGTTATATTCGATATTCTTTTCAACTGGAGGCTTTGGAAAGTGGCAATAACTGCTGATGTAGAAAAAATGTTTCGGCAAATAAAGATTGCAAAAGAAGATCGCGATTTTCACAGAATAATATGGCGTGAAAATCCTTCGCAGAAGATAGAAGAATATGAGCTGACAACAGTTACTTATGGTACTGCATCAGCACCTTATTTGGCGGTAAGCACACTTTTTAAAATAAGCAACATATGCCCAAGTGAACTGCTGCAAGCAATAACTAAGGAGGACTTCTACATGGATGACCTTATGACAGGCGCGGATACTGTTCAGCAATGTCAAAACATTCAATAAGATATCAGCAAACATCTGCAAACAGTTGGGTTCCATCTTAGAAAATGGCTCTCAAACTGCAGCAGTATTACCGAAAATATAGAAGCTAAAGAAAACAATGAAATAATTCAAATTAAGGAAAACGAAGCAGTAAAAACACTTGGCCTATATTGGGATCCAAAACAAGACCAGTTCCAATTCAAAATAAATTTGGAAAGAGCAAAGAAGGTAACAAAAAGAAGTGTTCTTTCTCAGCTAGCTCAAATATTTGATCCATTAGGTTGGATTTCACCAATAACACTCGTCCCCAAGTTATATTTTCAAAAGCTTTGGACGCAACATTCAGGATGGGACGACCAACTATCAGAAGATCTACAAAACGAATGGACGTTCTTTTTAAATCATGTTAATACAATTGAGAATGTACGTAATCCACGCTGGATAGAAACTAATATTCAATATGAAATTGAAATTCATGGATTCGGTGATGTTTCAGGAAATGCGTACGCTGCGGTCATCTATGTCAAAGTTGGCAATTCTGTAAAGCTTTTAACTGCAAAAACCAAAGTTAATCCGCTTAAAAACAGGAAAACATTACCAAAACTGGAACTAGAGTTTGTAAAATCATCACGAGAAGTCATAAAATTTATGCATGGAGTGACTCCACAATTACACTTTGCTGGATTGAGGCAAACAAAAACAAAGACAAATTTATTCGAAATCGAGTAGAAGAAATTCAAAAACTTGTACCACAAGCAACCTGGAGACATGTAAACACAAAAGACAATCCAGCAGACGTAGCGTCAAGAGGCACATCATCTCCAAAATTACTAGATATGGACATATGGTGGTGTGGGCCAAAATGGCTACCATTGCCAGAGAATCAATGGCCAACAAATGATGTGATAAATACAGCAACAGTACTAACAACATCCAAAATTGAAAGTGAATTCGATATTCTAGCTGGTTAAAACTTCAAAGGGTAGTGGCTTATCTATTACGAATTGCTAAAAGAAAACGAAGCCCATCAGTAAATTTGTCTGTAGAAGAATTACATCCAGCACAAAATATTATTATTCGACAGTCACAAAAACGATTTTTTAAAGATGAAGTCAAACAACTACTAAATGGTAAACAGCTAAACAATACAAGCCAAATTTTGAGTCTCAACCCGTTTTTGGATAAAAATGGAGTAATGAGAGTTGGAGGTAGGCTAACAAATTCAGAGCTATCTTATTTTTCAAGGCACCCAATAATTCTACATAAATCAACTTTAACTGCATTAATAATCAAAGATGCACACCACGCTACAATACATGGTGGAAACCGATTAACAGAAGCAATCATAAGAAGACAATACTGGATAATCGGTGTAAAGAATGCAATAAAAAGTTGTATACGAAATTGTTGTAAGTGTATAAGACATAAGCACTTCCACCTTAAACAAATGGAAGTTGGTTCAGAAAATTCAAAAAGACTTTTGGAATCGCTGGAAAAATTAATATCTGCATACACTTCAGCAAAGGACTAAGTGGAAAACACCCGTAGACAACATAAAGGTGGGAGATGTAGTTATAATTAAAGAGGAAAACTCTCAACCCGCAAAATGGCCTCTTGTTAAAGTTTTAGAAGCTCATCCAGTAAGCGACGGCAGAGTCCGAGATGTGACATTAAAGCTTCAACATAATATACTGAAACGACCAATTCATAAACTATGTCCTCTTGTTAAATCGATAGACAATAATCCACAAAATGAAGAGATTAAAACTAGCTTGACCACCGTATCGCAAAGGCAGAATCGATCATCAAGTATATTTGGGTTTATACTAATGTTGCTGCTTTGTATGTCGCTCAATAGCAAAGCAATGGTGCTTAATGAATCAAAAGGCAGCAACGCAGAAGTGAGCAAACTCTCTGAAAACACCACGATTTATCTGGATTCACTTGGGAAAATGGACGGTATAACATCTTCCTGGGATTTACTCATATATTATGATCTTCATGCATACTTCGAGCAAACCAACATGATATCAAATTGTCTAAAAAAATAAAAAATCAATGCCATCTTTATTGATTGATTAACCCTGCACTTTTAACTCCAACTCAACTACATAAGGAATTGATGTTGATTAAAGACAAGCTTACAGCGAAACTTCAAATACCTGGCCAGAAATCGAATAGCCAATTACGTGATGCATACAACTTAATGGAAGCACACGGATTAATCATTGACAGCAAACAGGTAATCAAACCTGAGTTACCACTAATACTGAGCGATTCATCGGAAATATTTAAATTAATAGTTATCCCGCATGAACATAATGGAAGAAACGTAAAGGCTAAACTAAGAGGTGAACTTTTAGTCTACAACTTCGGACTTAACTCCTATTTTTTGATTTCACAACCACAACTGAACAGATGTACAAAAGGTCTTAATAATGATCTCATCTGCAAAGGAAATTCACCATGGAAACCTGCGTTAGATCAATCTTGCGAACTCTCTGCAATTACTAAAAGTAGTCATATTGATTGTCAGTATGAGGAATCCAAGAAAACACCTTTTTGGGCCGAATTGTCCGAAGAAAATAAGTGGATCTTCAAGGTCTTCAAAGAATCAACAATCCATGTGGATTGCCAAAATGGCAAAACTGAATTATTAGACATTCCATCACAAGGCATATTTTCCATCAAGGCTGGCTGCACTGCAAGATACGAAGGCATCAAATTATCTGGCATACAATCATTTAAAACACAGAGCAATATCAATCAGGATCCAATAGTGACCAATATTAGAGGGATTAGCGAAGACCAAATAGATCCATTGCACATCAGCACCATCAACAACAGCATTGAGTTGAAACAACTTCGCCAAGATATTGCTAGAATTAACAATAGCGAACAAAACTTAAGTAAGCTTAATTTTTAAAATCATAGCGGTCATTTGTCTTTAATATTAGTGATTTTTATCATTGTGGGTTTAGCAATATTGTATTTACGCAATAAATGTAAACCGAAAGAAAGAATAACTATCAATATTCCAAACCGTTGGCAGAATGGTCAAAAATGAAAATCCAAATTATAAAAAAAATACAGTCCACTTAAAGTTAATTGAATTTACATACGAATAAATACATATGCACATAATGAAAGACATTGATATTTTTCGCCCTCGGCAGAATGTTCAAATATCTTTGAACATGCACATATACATACATAGATACAGTCCACTAGTTACATAAGAGTTTAATACTTAGAAAACTAAAATTGTATACACACTTACATACTTACATTCAAATGTACTATCAGTATACTTGCACGCACAAGAAATATGTAATGAAATTAGACACTTGCTCGTAAAAGAAACATAAGCAAATACATATTGACAAAAACCATTTGTTGTCAGTCACAGCTAATAATTTCATTTCATGATGTTGTTTATTCTAAAATAAACATACACATTCATACATACAAATTCACTTTTACAAAATAGAAATGTAGCAATGCATATGTACATTGTTTAGATTAAGAATCAATACGCTTAAGCATGCGTTGGTTCTTTATCAGCTAAACATAAATACTCACACACATACATACATAATTAGTTAAGCAACGTAATCTTAGGAATTTGTATATAAAGAGCTGTAAATACTTGAATAAACCAGAATTCAAAAGGTTCTCAATTTAAAAACATTGTCTATTTCTTAATCCTTCCCTTTTATTTTATTCTTTACTTCCCCCCACCAGTGGTAAGGAGTAGAGAACAAAAATTAAAAGTAGTTTTCAGAATAAGGCAGTGCATGTTTACTTATTACCCCCCACCCGAGGTAAGGAATAAGTTAAACCGCTCTAAAATATAGTACTTAAACTGTACATTTGGTCCATACGAGCCTTGAAGCTCAAGCGACACCTAAAAGGGGAATTTTAAAGGATAAATAAGCCGGAATAGAAGAAACTATCCGCAATATCCGATTCTTGTGATTCAAAAGGATAAAAACCCGCTGTGAGTCGAGGCACAGCAAGGTCAACTTGGCGACCAACCAATAACCTCCAACGATCCTTTTGAAGAAAACAAACACAAGACAAAAAAAACGCAATCAACATGGGAATAAATAGGGGAAAGATCCTTGAGAACCAGTTTGACATAGCGGAAAAAGTCCCGCAAATTTGTAACAACTCAGTAGGCAAACCAATGAGGAGGGCAAAAATAGAAGACATAAATAAAAGTCTTTTAAATTATCAAAAGGATTTTGACTCCAACCATGAAAAGCTAATGGCAGATGGAATAGGTGATGAGGACTACTTTAAAACAAATGCGTATGGTGAAACTTCAAGAAAAATTGATGAAATGTTCCATCAAATGAATCTTGCACTCAACGATGAAATTACGTTTCCATTGCCACATACATCTTTGAAATCGCCAGTCGACGCAAACGAAGAGAACCGAGCTACCTTATCAAATGCCGTAGATCAAAAATTTACTATTTTCAAGAGGAAGATTGACAACCTCCGAAAAAAAAATGAATAATTTAAATTTCGAGACAGAGGTAAACTACGACCAAATTAAATATTTGGAAACACTGTTTAGTAATGTAGAAAATACATATACCAACGACCTTTCCAAGTACTATAGCAATGAAATTGAGGAAGCATACGAACAAATAGCATCATACTATTTTAAAGAGCTCCCAATTTTAAAAAGATGTTTAAAAAAAGAAGAGACAAAAATAGCACTTCGTCCTAATTTGGAATTAGAAAAGCTTAAAATTCCAATTTTCTATGGAGAAATGAAAGAATGGGCTAACTTTTTTAACACGTTCCAAGACATGGTTCACAATAACGAACAAATATCTAGTTCGGAAAAAATGCTGCGTCTACGTCTTAGCTTGAAAGGTGAAGCTATGCGGCTGATTCAACATCTGCAAATATCAGCAGAAAACTATCAAGCAGCGTGGTGCCTTCTAAAAGAAAGATATGATAACATGCGGATTCTGTTCACGACACAGTGGGATAGAATAATGGATCAACCTATAATAAATAGTAACAATGTCGAAAGTGTAAGACAGTTGCTCGATATCACAAATGAATGTCTAAACGCAATAAAGTCGTTAGGCATAAAAACGGAAGAAGCTGATCCATTTATAGCTCGAGTAAGCAGCGTGGTGCCTTCTAAAAGAAAGATATGATAACATGCGGATTCTGTTCACGACACAGTGGGATAGAATAATGGATCAACCTATAATAAATAGTAACAATGTCGAAAGTGTAAGACAGTTGCTCGATACCACAAATGAATGTCTAAACGCAATAAAGTCGTTAGACAATACATTCAAAAACCGCAAGCCACAGTCTTATAAGGCAAATCATACGTCGCTCAACGCAAAATATTCAGATAAACAGTGTACCTATTGCAAGCTTTCAGGTCACACGACGAGTGATTGCAGAAAATTCAACAGCATTACTTTAGAAAACAGACGTAAATATGCCAGAGAAAACAAAGTATGCTACAAGTGCCTCAACCATAATTGGCGCGAAAATTGTAATAGCAACACAAAATGCAAAATTTGCAATAAAAACCATTATGAGCTCCTACATTCTGAGACTGAGGAAAAGAAAACATCGACAATGGTCATTCAAGCCACAGCTCAAGTGAGGGTCAAAGCTGCGAATGGTGGTGATGTGTTATTAAGGGATCTTATTGATCAAGGAACACAAATAACATCAATATCAGAAGAAGCAGCGCAGATATTAGGTGTGCCAAGGACAAAAGTTATGACAAAACTTCATGGACTAGGAGATGTTGTGGTTGCTGAATCGAAATTTAAGGTCAACGTACAAATAAAGCCACGATTTCTGAGTAAGCACGTCGAAAAAGTAGAGGCCATAGTTCTATCAACTCTTACAACTGCACAACCCGATCAATCCTTCAAGTTCAATTTTAAGAATTGGGAAAACCACACTCTTGCTGACCCATTATTTAATAAAGCAGACAGGATTGACATGGTTATTGGTGGAGATGTCTTCAGTAGAATTATTGAAATGGAGTAACAAAATTCGACGGAGTTCTTGGGCAAGCTACGAAGTTTGGTTGGATTCTCTCTGGGATAATAAAGCAGAAGAAATTCAGCAAAATAATATCTGCAACGACCAACTTAGAACGATTTTGGGAGCTAGAGGAAATACCTGAAGATGAAAAACTTTAAGATGATGCATGTTTGAAAACGTTTAAAGAAACTGTGAAGCAAGATTCGGATGGGCGATTTATTGTAGAAATTCCTTTCAAAGAAGACAAAGAGCTGGGGGAATCTCGCAAACAAGCTATAGCGCGTCTGATTTCAATGGAAAATAAGTTTAAAAAAAAAAATTATAAACTGAAATAAGATTATCATGAGTTTATCAACGAATATATAAGGCTTGGTCATATGGTTAAAGCAGATGAAAAAGTAAAAGGTAAATATTACTTACCGCATCGTGCTGTTATACGCGAAAACAGTTTAACAACAAAGTTGCGCGTTGTATTCGATGCATCTGCAAAATCATCTAACGGAAAAGGCCTTAATGATATGATGTTTGCCGGTCCAAAGTTGCAAAAAGATATATTCGATATTCTTATCAAATGGAGGCTTTGGAAAGTGGCAATAACTGCTGATGTAGAAAAAATGTTTCGGCAAATAAAGATTGCAAAAGAAGATCGCGATTTTCACAGAATAATATGGCGTGAAAATCCTTCGCAGAAGATAGAAGAATATGAGCTGACAACAGTTACTTATGGTACTGCATCAGCACCTTATTTGGCGGTACGCACACTATTTGAAATAAGCAACATGTGCCCAAGTGAACGGCTGCAGGCAATAATTAAAGAGGACTTCTACATGGATTACCTTATGACAGGTGCGGATACTGTTCAGCAATGTCAAAACATTCAAGAAGATATCAGCAAACATCTGCAAACATTTGGGTTCCATCGAAGCAGTAAAAACACTTGGTCTATATTGGGATCCAAAACAAGACCAGTTCCAATTCAAAATAAATTTGGAAAGAGCAAAGAAGGTAACAAAAAGTAGTGTTCTTTTTCAGCTAGCTCAAATATTTGATCCATTAGGTTGGATTTCACCAATAACACTCGTCCCCAAGTTATATTTTCAAAAGCTTTGGACGCAACATTCAGGATGGGAGACCAACTATCAGAAGATCTACAAAACGAATGGACGTTCTTTTTAAATCATGTTAATACAATTGAGAATGTACGTATTCCACGCTGGATAGAAACTAATATTCAATCTGAAATTGAAATTAATGGATTCGGTGATGCTTCAGGAAATGCGTACGCTGCGGTCATCTATGTCAAAGTTGGCAATTCTGTAAAGCTTTCAACTGCAAAAACCAAAGTTAATCCGCTTAAAAACAGGAAAACATTACCAAAACTGAAACTTTGTGCTGCTCACTTATTGGTCAAATTGATAAATAGAGTTTGTAAAATCATCACGAGAAGTCATACAATTTATGCATGGAGTGACTCCACAATTACACTTTGCTGGATTGAGGCAAACAAAAACAAGGACAAATTTATTCGAGATCGAGTAGAAGAAATTCAAAAACTTGTACCACAAGCAACCTGGAGACATGTAAACACAAAATACAATCCAGCAGACGTAGCGTCAAGAGGCACATCATCTCCAAAATTACTAGATATGGACATATGGTGGTGTGGGCCAAAATGGCTACCATTGCCAGAGAATAAATGGCCAACAAATGATGTGATAAATACAGCAACAGTACTATCAACATCCAAAATTAAAAGTGAATTTATGGAGGAAGTTGTAAATCGATATTCTAGCTGGTTAAAACTTCAAAGGGTAGTGGCTTATATATTACGAATTGCTAAAAGAAAAAGAAGCCCATCAGTAAATTTGTCTGTAGAAGAATTACATCCAGCACAAAATATTATTATTCGACAGTCACAAAAAGGTTTTTTTAAAGATGAAGTCAAACAACTACTAAATGGTAAACAGCTAAACAATACAAGCCAAATTTTGAGTCTGAACCCGTTTTTGGATAAAAATGGAGTAATGAGAGTTGGAGGTATACTAACAAATTCAGAGCTATCTTATTTTTCAAGGCACCCAATAATTCTACATAAATCAACTTTAACTGCATTAATAATCAAAGATGCACACCACGCTACAATACATGGTGGAAACCGATTAACAGAAGCAATCATAAGAAGACAGTACTGGATAATCGGTGTAAAGAATGCAATAAAAAGTTGTATACGAAATTGTTGTAAGTGTATAAGACATAAGCAAGTATCCGCAAAACAAATAATGGGCGACTTACCAGAATTCAGAGTATCAACATCAAGTCCTTTTACTTATACTGGAGTTGACTATGCAGGACCTTTCCAGATGAGATGTACAAAAGGACGCGGTCAAAAATCATTCAAAGGTTACGTTGCAGTTTTTGTTTGTTTAACAACTAAAGCTATTCATCTGGAAGCAGTCAGTGAATTATCATCAGATGCCTTTCTAGCAGCATTAAGAAGATTTTTCGGCAGGAGAGGAAGATGCTCTCATATTTACTCGGATAACGGAACAAATTTTGTGGGAGCAAATAAATGGATCGATAAAGAATTTAAATCCGCAATAAAGCAAAATTCAGAGATAGCACCAATATTGGCGAACGAGAAAATAACTTGGCATTTTATTCCCCCAGCAGGCCCACATTTTGGTGGAATATGGGAAGCAGGAGTGAAAGGCATGAAATACCATTTAAAGAGGGCCATTGGATACACAAAACTAACTTTTGAAGAGATGTCAACAGTTTTAGCACAAATAGAGGCATCTTTGAACTCGCGTCCATTATATGCCCTAAATGACGACAATGGAGTTGATGCATTAACACCAGGTCATTTTCTAATTGGAAGCCCATTAATGTCAATTCCATCTCCCGAAACAGATGTTAGCACTTCCACCTTAAACAAATGGAAGTTGGTTCAGAAAATTCAAAAAGACTTTTGGAATCGCTGGAAAAATGAATATCTGCATACACTTCAGCAAAGGACTAAGTGGAAAACACCCGTAGACAACATAAAGGTGGGAGATGTAGTTATAATTAAAGAGGAAAACTCTCAACCCGCAAAATGGCCTCTTGTTAAAGTTTTAGAAGCTCATCCAGTAAGCGACGGCAGAGTCCGAGATGTGACATTAAAGCTTCAACATAATATATTGAAACGACCAATTCATAAACTATGTCCTCTTGTTAAATCGATAGACAATAATCCACAAAATGAAGAGATTAAAACTAGCTTGACCACCGTATCGCAAAGGCAGAATCGATCATCAAGTATATTTGGGTTTATACTAATGTTGCTGCTTTGTATGTCGCTCAATAGCAAAGCAATGGTGCTTAATGAATCAAAAGGCAGCAACGCAGAAGTGAGCAAACTCTCTGAAAACACCACGATTTATCTGGATTCACTTGGGAAAATGGACGGTATAACATCTTCCTGGGATTTACTCATATATTATGATCTTCATGCATACTTCGAGCAAACCAACATGATATCAAATTGTCTACAAAAAATAAAAAATCAATGCCATCTTTTGTCGCAGTTTGAAGAACCATGCAATGTCATATCGCTATCATTGAGCAGGCGCTACGAAGATATAATTCATAGTCACAAGATGATTATCGATAATAAAAAACAAAAAAGAGCACCATTAGAGTGGGTTGGCTCTATTTATACCATGCTGTTCGGTTTAATAGATGCTGAGGATCATGAATCGATAGAAAACGACTTCAAGACGCTACTCAACAATCAATATCAAATAAAGAATAGATTAAAAGCTCAAGTCTCACTTATCAATTCTACAGCAAATACAATTTTCAAAATTGAAAAACAAATTAACAGATATCATTCCGAAATTATTAAAGATATCAATAGAGACAAAATGGCAATCCAGTTTCAAATGTTGGTAACGCAAATAACAATCTTAATGAGCGAATGTGAAAAAATGCAAAAATCTATTATTGAACTATTAATTGATTTCAATAATGGAAGGATTAACCCTGCACTTTTAACTCCAACTCAACTACATAAGGAATTGATGTTGATTAAAGACAAGCTTACAGCGAAACTTCAAATACCTGGCCAGAAATCGAATAGCCAATTACGTGATGCATACAACTTAATGGAAGCACACGGATTAATTATTGATAGCAAACTGGTAATCAAGGCTGAGTTACCACTAATACTGAGCGATTCATCGGAAATATTTAAATTAATAGTTATCCCGCATGAACATAATGGAAGAAACGTAAAGGCTAAACTAAGAGGTGAACTTTTAGTCTACAACTTCGGACTTAACTCCTATTTTTTGATTTCACAACCACAACTGAACAGATGTGCAAAAGGTCTTAATAATCATCTCATCTGCAAAGGAAATTCACCATGGAAACCTGCGTTAGATCAATCTTGCGAACTCTCTGCAATTACTAAAAGTAGGCATACTGATTGTCAGTATGAGGAATCCAAGAAAACACCTTTTTGGGCCGAATTGTCCGAAGAAAATAAGTGGATCTTCAAGGTCTTCAAAGAATCAACAATCCATGTGGATTGCCAAAATGGCAAAACTGAATTATTAGACATTCCATCACAAGGCATATTTTCCATCAAGGCTGGCTGCACTGCAAGATACGAAGGCATCAAATTATCTGGCATACAATCATTTAAAACACAGAGCAATATCAATCAGGATCCAATAGTGACCAATATTAGAGGGATTAGCGAAGACCAAATAGATCCATTGCACATCAGCACCATCAACAACAGCATTGAGTTGAAACAACTTCGCCAAGATATTGCTAGAATTAACAATAGCGAACAAAACTTAAGTAAGCTTAATTTTTAAAATCATAGCGGTCATTTGTCTTTAATATTAGTGATTTTTATCATTGTGGGTTTAGCAATATTGTATTTACGCAATAAATGTAAACCGAAAGAAAGAATAACTATCAATATTCCAAACCGTTGGCAGAATGGTCAAAAATGAAAATCCAAATTATAAAAAAAATACAGTCCACTTAAAGTTAATTGAATTTACATACGAATAAATACATATGCACATAATGAAAGACATTGATATTTTTCGCCCTCGGCAGAATGTTCAAATATCTTTGAACATGCACATATACATACATAGATACAGTCTACTAGTTACATAAGAGTTTAATACTTAGAAAACTAAAATTGTATACACACGTTCATACATACTTACATTCAAATGTACTATCAGTATACTTGCACGCACAAGAAATATGTAATGAAATTAGACACTTGCTCGTAAAAGAAACATAAGCAAATACATATTGACAAAAACCATTTGTTGTCACAGCTAATAATTTCATTTCATGATGTTGTTTATTCTAAAATAAACATACACATTCATACATACAAATTCACATTTACAAAACAGAAATGTAGCAATGCATTTGTACATTGTTTAGATTAAGAATCAATACGCTTAAGCATGCGCTGGTTCTTTATCAGCTAAACATAAATTCTCACACACATACATACATAATTAGTTAAGCAACGTAATCTTAAGAATTTGTATATAAAGAGCTGTAAATACTTGAATAAACCAGAATTCAAACGATTCTCAATTTAAAAACATTGTCTATTTCTTAATCCTTCCCTTTTATTTTATTCTTTACTTCCCCCCACCAGTGGTAAGGAGTAGAGAACAAAAATTAAAAGTAGTTTTCAGAATAAGGCAGTGAAATATAGTACTTAAACTGTACAAGTGTAAATGTAACTACCTTAGATTATTGTTCGTTAACCTTTATACGTCAGTTTGCGAGCTAATTGGCCGCAGCTACCATATGATTACGTAAGAGCGCAGATGCTAGCTGGGGACACTTGGAGCGGCAGTATCGTCGGCAAAAGTGGACATTGTCAGGCGGCCGTTTGTTGGAATGTCCGAGGTGCATAAGACTTACAGCATCGGGCCGAGGACACTGTTTTGTGGTACTCCAGCTTTTATTAAATGAGCTTCAGTGATGGCAGTGCTACATTCAACTGTGAACTTTCGATCATACAGATAGGACTTAAGCAGTTTGTGGGTGTTCTGAAGGGGTTGCGTTTGTATTTTAAAATTTAGACCGTTACTCGATCAATGTTATGCGATTTACTTGTTTAATCGTACCATGTTTTTCCCTGAAGCCAAATTGGTGGGATGGTATTATGCTGTGGGCTTCAAGATGTGGGTAAATGTGCAGCATAAGAAGTCCTTCGAATAATTTCGACATACACGGTAGCAGGCTGATAGGTCTATAGAATGATGATTGTGTTTTGTCTTTTCCGGGCTTTGGTATCATCACAATAGTTGAATTTTTTCATTGTTGAGGGAAATAACAATGTTTAGTGATTGCATTAAGTACAGCACAATTTAGTAGCTCATTAATCATTTTTGGAGTAATTAAGTCGTGTCCAGGGGCCTTATTTGGTTTCAATTTCTCCTTAATTACTTTTGAAATTTCTTCAGGTGCAAATTTCAGCGGCTCATATTCCGACATTTTGGGAACGGGTGGTCTGAAAACATTTCGTAGATGAGCATCAAAGGTGTTTGCTTTTTCCGCGTCATTCCGAGTCCATTTGCCATCGTTGTACCGTACTGGCATTTCAGTCTCCATTTCTCCATGTCGGATAAAGCTTTTGAATGTAATGGTTATGTGCGTGCTGTTCCTCGCTCTTGAGGGCTCTCGTTAGCGCATGTGTGGCTGCCTTCAGTAGTTGTTTAGAAGCCGGTGTGTCTGCCATATCCGTCGTAGACGTCGCTTTTCTAATAGCAGCATTTCAATTTACCTATTGCTCGGATAATGTTTTTTGTTTTCCATATAACCTTGCTTTGGTGTGGAAATGCTAGCGGCAGCTCTGAATCGAAGCTGCTACGGAGTTTTCAATGTCGTCAGGTGTATCTAAATTTGGGTGGAGTTCTATATGCGCACTAATATATTTTTTATACTTCAACCAGTTTGTAGCATTTGTCGTGAGCATATAGAGTGACTCTTTTTTGTGCGGCTGATGCCACAAAGTGAAGAGTATAGGAGAGTGGTCTGAAGTAAGTTCCGCACTTGATTCTGTACTAATAAGACTACGAGGGATTTTTCTTGTCACCGCGAGGTCAATCAAACTTTTGCGGGTCTGAAGGCCAATATGTAGGCTTTCTGGGAGAAGCGTAATCAAGTTTTTTTTTTTTACGTATAAGCGCGTACAAACGTGAGCCCCAGTGAGGGTTGATTCGCATTATAAGCGCCTGCAGTAATGAAGCGCTCACCCAGCGAACTAAATAAATCCATAAATTGTTTTTCTGTTATCGTGAAACGTGGGGGGCAATAAACCGCGGATAGTGTAATATCACCTTGCTTTGTTTGTAGGCATATTGATGTTGCTTGCAGATAATTCTGGCAATTCAAATCGAGGGATGGTGTTTAATGCGATTTCGAACTAAAATACCAGTTCCGCCATGTGTCTTTTCGTCTGGATGATTCGTGCAATAAAAAGTATATTCCGAAATATTGAAATTATATTTATTAGTAAGGTGTGTTTCAGCAAGGATTACATCAATTTCTTTTTCGTTAAGGAATTTTGACAGCTCTAGTTTGTGGCGAGGAATGCCGTTTGCGATCCAGAGGGCTATTTTAATTAATGTCATTATTTTGTTTATTGAGTAGCTAGCAGTTTGAGCAGGATGTTTTGATTTCGCATGAGATCTTGCATTGTGTTTTGCATGAAAGTTTTAAAATTTATCATGCTTTGTTGCATCGCTGTGTTTGTGGCGCAACTTGAGGTGCAGTTATTGAATGTGCTGGATTTACTAGGCCTGACTTTACGGCACTTGGAAATGAGGCACCATTGACGGTGTTTGATAGAGCCATTGGCGGCTTGGTTCTTTTGCAAAGAAAACGCTAGGATTTGTTTGGAAGGGTCCAAAGACATTCGATACGTTATAAGTGCGTTCAGAGGTCACACCTTGGTTGATCCGGGGTTCAACTACTTATAGTTTGCTGTGTGGTTTCCACCGCAGTTTCCACACCTTTTTGCATTTGGGTGTTCTTTGTTTGACGTGCAGGTGACAGAGTCATGTAGCTCTCCACAAGCTACGCACACTAAGTGAAGAGTGCAGTAAGACTTGGTGTGACCATACTCCTGGCAGGTGGTGCATTGTACAGGGCCATTTCTCTTATGTGGTTCCTCCAAAGTTATCTTACGATGCAACATGTATTAAAGTTTATTAATTGGATGCACAGTATGCGGAATTTTGTTTCTTTTGAAAATATTTACTTCAAATTTTGGGTTCATGCCCTGTTCTTTAAGCGCTTCTAAAACTTCCACAGCTTGAACACTAGGCTCGATACTTTTAATTACAATTTGTAAGCCTTTTGCACTTTTAAGCTGGTGTATATATAACTTTATGTGTGTGTCATTCAAGTGATGACACTGTGCGAAATTTCTGTTCAGAGTACCTATATTTGCACTTTAATTTCACGAATATTTCCTTTAGATAATGGGATAATATGAAAGTTGTTATTACCGATTAACTGATTGAATTTTTTAACAAGAGCGCTTGAATTCTCCTCTCTTATGTATATTGGCGGAGGTTTGGCATTAGTGAATTTTGTAGCATTTTCAGAATTTTGGTTACTCACATCTTCCTTATTTTCACTTAGCAGTGCAAATTTATTCGTACTGGCTTGATGATTTGAGCTTACGGGGCTTATTTTTGGCTTACTACCCGCTGATTTTTGCGGACTAAGTTTTCGTTTTATTGTAATATAACGATCCATTCCAGTCTGTGTGGTCACCTTTTTAGCTGGTTTGTTTTTCAACGGTTCTTTCGCCTTGCATTTGTTGACACTCAAGTTAATTTGTGCTTGATCGGCAATAACAGGCAGAGCCGTTGACACCGCTGTGCAGGCGGAAGGTACCGGGGTGGTTGTCGTTGTTGTAGACGCAATTGCAGTGGTGAGAGAGGCCACTGTACTTGTCGTTGTTGCAGCTATATTTGAAAACTCGTACATATATGTAATCGCTCATGGAATTTGATGATGAGATATGACACGGCACAGATAAGGCAATAGGAGTTGTCGTTGGTAAGTTCGGTGAACAAATCCGCGGTCTAGGATTTTGAGTGGATTTGAGGGTAGTCTGTGGATTGGACTTTGCGATTTCGCTGTCACTCTGCGACCGAATCGAAAAATATACATTGTTATATTGGACTGAAAGCCTGTGGTCGTCTTGCTGGCGTTGTCTCTGAGCAGGGGAATCAGTTTGACTCATCGCATTTTTTTTCATTTGGTTTGTTCATTTATATATATATGTATATATATTTCTTTTTTTTCCTGTTTAATTAGCACAATATTTAATGTCTACGGAGCGAACTTAAAATACGTCCGCACTCTTTGACGAACATTATATCTATGGATTACTAACGCGGATAACTTTTTACGAAACTCATAGATTATTGCGGATTTTAAAGTATCTAAATCCCTAACATTATCTTCGGTGCTCAAAAATAACTTTGCAGCTCTTCTCAAAAGCTTTTTAGCATACACATATTTTTGAAGGCCATTCCACCCTAATGTGATAGCGTTACCCTCGAATTCTTTTAGTCATGAGCGTCTAATGTGTCAGTCCCAGTAAACCGTGACAAACTGTACTGAAAGTCCCTTAACGTGAATGCCGATATCATTACAAGAGTTAAGTTGCTTCCCCATAAGCTGATTCATCCTCACTTCCTTCCTCTTCGCTTTGCAAAAGTGCATGATGTCCAAGAAGTCTGCATTTTGGATCGGATTTTCGTCCCTGTACATTTAGTCTCACACGTCTCAAATTGTCTTTTAATGCTTCAACGGTCATACTCAAAATAGTCTCAGCGTCCATGGTCTTACAGTGCTTTAAATGTATGAAAATATAGGGACTTATACAGCCGTGCTCCCAGTTTCACATTCACAAATTTCCCTGTGGATTCGGTTTGAAATCACATGTTTGGTGAGCTCAATTTCCCATTCACACAAATTTTTGTGAATTGAATCCGAATGCTTGGTTGTATGTGAAATGAAAAGTCAATGCCAAACAGTGTGTGAATGTTTAATTATTTGCGATTGGAGTAATTTTTAAAATATTCTTTGATGTTTGTAGAAGCCATTTATGACTTTTATGTATTAGTTATTCAGTGAAATATGCGAATTTTTAAGTGTTTTGCTGATGACTGCTCAAAAAAGCATACATAGCTGAATCCGAAAGGGAAATTTTAACATCAGCTGTTTGTGAATTGCCACAACAATAACCGATATGTGTGACAGGGATGACCTGATATGCGAAGAAATTTGTGAAATTGGGAGCACACTAATTCACTTTCACAGAAAATTTTTAAAATCACATTGTGGAATTGAAATGTGAAACTGGGAGTACGGCTGATACACTAGTTATATATGTATGTGTGGCTTTAAAATATATGAATTACGCCAAAAATATGTTTACAAATTACGCAAGTCTGCAAAAAAAAAAATAATTGATACCTGTTTTGGTTTTTTGTGTAATTCTTATGTTTTTGGGTGTGCTGAAACCAAAATTAATTTTAATTTTGTCAGAGAACGTCACGTTTTCGGACAATGTAGGTGTCTATGTTAAACAAGTTATCATCTTAAAATAAAATATAAAAGATAAAAAAAAATTGTAATTTATAATTGCGTAAAAAAACTAATATATTTATGTGAAATACATTAATTAGTAAGTACTAAACACATTTCTTTTTCTCAATGAGACTTCTTTTGGCACATTTTCGCTTGTGGGAAGCATCGGGAAGGTCTCTTTGAAGCGTCCAACAGTATGTAGTCTGCCATCTTTGAAACGCTCCATCTTCCCTGTTATCTTTTTTCCATCTCTCACGTCTCCTACACTTTCTGGAAAGTAGTCGAGGTGGGAATGAAGAAAATGTACTTTTAAACTCATCAAGCAACCTAAAGCTAGAAATGCTTTTAACATTCTTTTGACGATTTGTTTGTAGTTAGGATCTTTGTTATTACCTAAAATTTTCTTTATTACCTCTTTAAAGGCAATCCACCCTTCTCCTTGAGGATCCGTCATGGTTGTGATGAATAGTGGATCAGCCATAAGCTTTCTAATATCTGGTCCAACGAAAACACCTTCCTTCAACTTTGCCTCTGAGAGGCCTGGTAACTTTGATATTAAGTATTTGAAGCAATTTCCGTCTCTTGGAAGTGACTTTACAAATTGCTTCATCAATCCCAGCGGTGGTAGAAGAAATTTATGAGGAGGCACCAAAGTTTCATGCAGGACATTATTTTAGCCAACTTTAAGCTCCCTCCGAGGCCAACACTTTTTGATCCAGTGATTTGGTCGGTCTCTACTATCCCATAGACACAAAAAGCAAGGGAATTTGGTAAACCCAGATTGTTGTCCGAGCGCCATGACCAAGATTTTGAAATCACCGCACACTTGCTAACCGTGGTCTTTATATTTTAAATTGCAAATAATCAATTCCAAGTTCTTGTTTCCTTGGGGTGTACGAAATGACCGACAGGAATGGATGTATAGAAACCGCCGTTGTGTAGCAGACCTGATTTAAGGCTTCTTTTTGAAGAATCTATGAAAATACGCTACTCTGCTGGGTCGTATGAGATCTTAAAAGTATCCATGAAACCTTTAATATTGGTACAATAAACAAATTCGTCCTCTTGGGAAAAGTAGGAAGTAAACATGTGTATGTTTGTTAATGCAGCTCACAGAAAATTAATGATAGTTATGGCAAACATTTAAAAACAGTAGTCAAAATAAAATTATACCTATTATTAATGCCTACAAGTTAGCCAAAAAAAAATCTCTTTTTATAATTATATTTTGCGTTTTGTAAAATAACCTTACGTTCTGAATTTTTTTGAGTATTTTCTTAGTTTTTAGTACACCTAAATACATAAAAATCAGTTTGAAATATACAGACAGCATTTTTGTTGCAGACCTGTGTTATGCAATTCATTGTTTAATATTTGTGTACATATGTGTATAATATTTAAAAATTTAATCCCTCGTTGATTCTGCTTCTTTTTCCTGCTACAGCTGTACTACAATCATTCACAAAATTGTGACATTTTGCTTTTTCAGGTGGTATAGCTTTTTGTTTCATTTAGTTCTCAGTTACTGTTAAATTTCTTATTGTTTTAACGAAGTTTGTGTTCTAGCTTTTGCATTTGTGTCGTAATAATAGAAATTGTATATGACGCTGCTTTGCTCACGACATTCAAAAGTTTACGAGTGTGATGCTCTTTTGCGCACACAATTTCATAGTATTGTTAGAAGTTTATTATACTTAGTTCGCATAACGGTTGTTTGTAACAGCAAGAAATAATCGAGATGGATATAGAAATATATATACTAAAATGATCACAATGAGAAGAGTAATCGATTTAGCCCTGACTGTCTGTCCGGGGTTTTTATGAAATTATGGGCACCACCCATACAAAACTACATCGCGAGGGTATATAAAAATCGGTTTCGCCCGAATTTAGCTTTTCTTACTTGTTTTTGATTTCACTAACACTCTTTCTTTCGAGTAAACGTTTTACATTTAACGATCATGCCTTAGTGCTGCTTCTGCTTGGTACGAAGTTGACTCGTAATTTTTTTTTTTCCTGGGGCGTTGTGGTAGCGCACTACCCTCAAGTGGCCTTTTGAAACCAGGATAAACCTGTTTTTTTTTCGTCGAATTCTCCACCCCTCGGAACTGCTGTCAAGCATTACATCATGGGGGGGAAAGGCGGTTAGTCGCCGCTGCTACGCCGAAGTCTTTCGAGGGTTCTCAACCTCTTCATCGCTTCTGCTATTGCAGCACTAGCTGTCTTCCATTTTTCACTGCTTTGTAGTATAGACGCTACGAGCGGTTCGGGTGTACAAGTTACCCCGGTTATGTTGCGAATTTTCCGTGAGATGTCATCAAATCGCGTGCGCTTGAAGAATACGTGGTGAACGCGTTCTTTTGCGTCTCCTCCACAGTAATCGCACATCGGGTCCGGTAGGTGTTTGAAGCGGTAGAGATATGCTTTAAAGCATCCGTGTCCCGTCAGGAACTGTGCTTAGTAGAAGTCTACTTCGCCGTGCTTTCTGGTCAACCAGCTTTTTAAATCTGGAATACAGCGGTATATCCAGCGGCCCTTTGTTGCGTTACTCCATCTGTTCTGCCAGGTATGCGTGCAGGCCTCTCTTGGAAGGGATCGCTCCATTTTGTTATCCGCAATGATTGCCGCTTCGTTCACTAATATATCGATAGGATACATCCCCGCGATTACTAGTGCTGCTTCGTCGGAAACCGTTGTAAAAGCGCAGCACACGCGGAGCGCGCATACGCGGTATGTTGCCTTTATGCCACACATGTACGATGCGCACTTTGATGCCGAGTGCCAGACTGGAGCGCCGTACAATATTTGGCTCTTTACTGTGCCTGCAATTAATTGGCGTCGTCGTTGCTTTGGACCGCGTGCATTTAGCATTATCCGCGATAGTGCTGTTAACGTGGCTGATGCTCTTTCGTTGACGTATTCGAGGTGCGATTTGAACGATAGCCTCCTATCTATCATTATTCCCAGGTACTTAACTGCTGGCTGTGTTGTTATATCGTGGTCGCCAACTTTTATTGTGACTGACTCCACCTTTTTTCTGCTGGATATGAGTACTGACTCTGTTTTCTGCTCCGCCAGTTTAAGTCTATTTTGCGCCAGCCACGACTGAACTAATGCTATAGCTCTATTCGTGGTGTCGCAAATTTCGCTCAGGTGTATACCCGTAGTAATCAAGGCGATGTCGTCTGCGAATCCGATTATTTTTGCCTCGTTTGGCAGTTTTATACGCAGGACCCCGTCGCACATGACGTTACAGAGTACGGAACCTTGGGGAAGACCACCTGTGACCTTTAAGTTTCTCGCGCCCGCTGATGTTGCGTACTCCAAAACGCGTCCTTCAAAATAGCTGCGCATGGTTTCTCGTAAGTAGCTGGATATTCCAATACGGTCCAGCGCATCTAGAGTTTTAGCCCAGTTGGCTGTGTTGAAGGCATTTTTAACATCAAGAGTCACCATTATGCAGTATTATTTGGATCCCTCAAGCCATCGAGTACCACTAATCGCCTCTTGTGCTATTTTCGTAGCCAAGTTTACGGCGTCGACAGTGGATCTTCCTTTTGGGTTTCAGATAAACCGTTTGCGGCATTAATTTCGCTTTCAAGGCGGTTGTATATTGTACGCTCTAGGATTTTACCTGCAGAGTCGAGCAAGCATATTGGTCTGTAGCTAGATGGCTCCGTAAGGGGTTTACCTAGTTTGGGCAAAAGTACCAGCGTTTTTCTCTTCCATATCGATGGGAACGTTGCCTCCGCCAAGCAGGTATTAAATATATCTACTACTGATGATGTCACGTGGGTAAATGCCAATTTAAGCACCTTATTTGGAACTCCGTCGGGACCCGGAGACTTTTGTCGTCGAGTCTCTTTAGTGCTTGAATAGCTTCTTCAGCGGTAACCTTGCGGAAAACGTGCTCTCTAGTTTTTCGGGTAGATGCGACCAGCTTTCTTTGCTCTGGAAAAAGTATGTTCACTGTTTGTCTTAGGAATTTTTAATTTCTTTGTCAAAATTTTGTATGCTGTTCTCCATGGATTATTCTCAGCTTCATCACAGAGTTCAAGAAAGCATTGACGCTTGCTTTCTTTAATTGCAATCTTCAGTGCGCGCCTCGCTAATCTGTACATTTCTCTGGAGTCTGTGAAGTGTGGTCTTCCTTTTGCTCTTTGGAAGCGTCTTCTGGACTTGATACACTCTTCTCTAAGGTTTTGTATGTCCTCGTTCCACCAATAAACCGGAGAGTGTTGATTGGTGGCAGACTTGCGAGACATCGACGCGTTGCATGCTGTTCGAATATTATTCATAAATTGTATGCACTTGCTGTTCGCACACCCCGTGTATTCTGTAGTTTGTAGCATTTCTTTGAACACCTCTTGGTAGATGGTGCTGATTTTCCACCCTTGGCGCTTTAGTCGCTGTTGTCGTTTAACAGGTTTGCTACTGTTTAATTTTATATCGCATATAATAGCCGAGTGATCGCTTTGAGTGTAGCATGCGCTTATACTCCATTTGGACCGCGTGTAAAGGTTAAAGCTTACGAGTGTTATGTCTATGACGGAGCCGAAGCTATTTCTCGAAAAGGTGTTTTCTGCGCCAGTGTTCAGTATCGCCACATCTAAGCAGGCAAATGCTTCCAGCAGCGTTCTTCCCTTTGGAGTCGTTCGCTGTGAGCCCCACTCTGTGGCCCAGGCGTTAAAGTCGCCTGCAATTATGAACCGCTGTTTTGTTATGGCATCTTTGGCTATTTTTTCGACAATTTCCTCAAACATGTTTAGAGGGGTACTTGGCGGAATGTAGCAGCTGTATATATAAATATCGTCTATTTTACCGCGTATGAAACCTCTTTCACTCAGTACATTTCTTATATATGCGGGATTTTGTCCACAATACCATATTGCGGCTTTCCCACCGATGTCCTGAGTCCAATTGACCGACTTTCTCCTGTAAGGCTCGCTAAGTAGTGCTATGTCGACCTTTAAGTCGAGAACTGTTTGCGACAAGAGCTCTTGCGCGGCTTCGCAGTGGTTAAGATTTAGCTGCAATAATCTCATAGTGGTTTTAATTTTAGAGTGGTCCCTTTTCGCACAATAAACATTTTGGGGGATTTGTGCACGTCCTCGCTACATGGCCGTCTTCTCCGCCTTTAAAGCATGCACTTTTATAATTTATTTGGCTGGAGCAGTTCTTTGCTATGTGGCCGAAGTCGAGGATATTTAAAGCAGCGCGTAGGCTGCGTTTTTGCGCGAATGCGGCATACAACCCAGCCAATCCGGACTTTGCCGCTTGCTAAGAGCGTTCTCGTTATTTCAGTGGGTAGAGAAACCGTTGCTGTCTGCGTTCCACCGTATGCTTTCCGCATTGATTTGATGCTCGAGGGCTCTACATTGAAGCTAGGAAGCTGAGAGTTTAGCGCCAGGCACACCTCCTCGATGGTGGTAATTTCGTCCATAGCGTGTATTTCCACGACTGACTCTTCCCTGAGGCATTTCACTTCTGCTTTTCCTGCGAGAACTTGCCCCACCGCTAATCTTAATTTCATCTGTCTCAGTACACAATTGTACGCATATGCTATCCGGCTTTTAAGGGCTAGTTATATTAACATTGTACTGCAGCGCATGTCATGAGTACTGTCAAATATCGAATCTGTTTAATAAGTTTTGCATGCAAACGATTACTCACCGCAGCACATGACAGGGCATGATAGTGAAGTCTACTCAATTTTGATTTTTTTGTATGCGACGTTTGCAAAGAGAGCTGCCACTCTCATTCCTTCCGCACTAACATTTGTCATTTACAATTGATTTGATATTTGAAAGAAGGCATAAGAAGCGGGCGAATGTATGTAAGTATAAAATTATTCGTGAAAAATTATATTTTAATTGTTGTATTGTTTTTTATATTATTTCAAGAAGACTTTCATATAGGTTGCCCGAGAAAAAGAAGTTGGCGTAGGCAAGTGTGGCACAGGAGCTGGGAGCAACAGGTTGTAAAATTATAATATGCGCTTCCAATTAATTTATAATTCCATGATTATAACTACAGAAGAAGAGTGTGTTAGACGTTGGCAGACCTTACGGGAAAGGTATTCCCGTGAACTCAAAAAATGTGATGCACCATCGGGGAGTGCGACCACCATGACGGGTACAAGGCCTTTGTTTGAAAGCATGAACTTTCTTTAAGAATTTGTAAAGCCCAGGCCGTAAGCGGTGAATTTGTTTACCTTTAATTTTAGTTACTGTTGTTTATTTGACAACATTAAATTAATTTCATTTTCAGAACTCGGTGTACAATGAATATCTTAGACGAATTTCCAGCATCTCCATCTCCGCCAATACTTCCCATGTCATGTTCGGTGACTGAGTCGCTTACCGATTCACCTGTTGCAATGGATGAGCTGTTTTTAATTGAGGAGTTGCCGCGTGATCAACCAACGCCGACAACTTCTCATAAGAAACGAAAACGGCAAGAAAGCGACGTAGATGGGGAATTTCGTGAGGTATGTCAAATGTATAAAGACATATGCAAAGAGCGGGCAGCACAAAAAGGAAACCAAACCATAGTTGCTTTCGGGCAAATGGTTGTGTCCACAGTCAGTGAAATGAGTGAGGCGAAACAAGTAAAGGCGATACAAATTGGCACCAATGCCATCATGACTCTTAAATCGGAAGCTAAGGATTAGGAAGGTAGGTTGAATGCACATACTATTTTTGTTTTTTAATTAATTGTATTCTCATCGCAGGTCGCCACACTTCGTCATATATGCTAAGTTATATTTAATTTTATATACATAAGTACAAATGTTGAGTAAAACTTGGAACTGAATTTATTGATTTAAAATCGAAATGTATTAGAATACTTGTGTTTTAGGTTACAAAAAGTGTTTGAAAGTGGTTTTAATTTTTAATTTAATTTTTATTTCAGTGCAGCCAAACAAAACACCAAAAATTAATTTTAAGTTATTGTAGTGACCTACAGTAAATATACACACAAATACAATAGCTGACTGTGCAATACAGCAGTATAAACTAATGCATAGCTTAGCACATTGACCGCTGCACTGCCGCAACGCTATCGCTGCGCCGGCAGAATATTTCAGTGACACATAATGCTTAGCATGCACTCTTTTAATTGGTTACGCTATTATTGGAAAGCGGAAAACTAAAGTCATTGGAAAAAGAGGTGGAGTTATGGAAATGATTTTCTGTTACATTTTTAGTATAAATAGGCTTAAGTTTTGTTAAATAAAGCAGAATCAGATTAAACAGAACTATCGCTGTTTTGATTTCATTCTCAACTTTCTGGCAACTTGTTAGCTGCCTACTGACTGGCAGAATTCTCCCTGCCTTATAAAGAGGAGCATATAAATAATAACCAAAGGGCTACCACATGGCGATCCTGCCAAATTGCTAGGACCATTTCCTGACAAAATACTAGGACCAAGAAAATTTTTCTTTCGATATTTGAATTTTAACACAAATTTCAACCGGAACATTTTCAAAAACACAATTTTTCAATGAATAATTCAGATCAAACAATCAGCAAAGCTGAGTTTGATAAAATATTCGATAAATATTTAAAGGAACCTTACCGTCCAGAAGGGCAAATAGTAAATAATCCGCCAACCTATACACCAACACCAATCACTGCGGGTCCGAAGAGGATTACCATAGAAGAATACAAGAATAGGCAATTAAAAACGCCTAACATTAAGAAGGAAGTCAAAACCCCAAAAAGGAAGAGAGGCGGCAAACAATTCAATCGGAGAAAGCAGAAGGCGATACTTTTTAATAAATTAAATTTAGAAACCAGTAGAGATAAGAAAATTAACATTTTACAACAAATAAAAAATTTACAATAAACTTCATATAATTACGCAAATAGAATACTTAAAAAAAAAAAAATAAAATAATTAAAAAAAAAAAAAAAAAAAAAATGCACTGTACAAATTGCGTAGATTGTAAAAGATATAAAGACAGTTTACTAGAAAAAATTAAGAATAAGACACTAATAATACTATTAGATTCTAATAACTTTAAACTCAGACACAGTAAAGACATTTACTACTGCCCAACTGCAGAAGCGGCATCCCAAATTATAAAAGAAAGAAACAAAAACTATAGCTAAATAAAAAAAAAAAAAAAAATAAAAAAATTATATTTTAATAAAGAAGAATTTTAGCAATATGGGCGGACAAGAATCCAAAATAAGCGATCCAAAAGCAAATGTTATAAATGAAGTAACAGTTGAAGCAGATCAAAAACAAACAATGGTAGAATTGCTATTAATTATAATAACAACAATATTAGTTGCAGATTTTGTCCTTAAAATACATTCAATATATAGAAATAAACTAAAAAAAAATATCACTTATAATATCAAACAAGACCAAATTTAAAAAAATTATGGAACAATGGTCTAAAATTATAGAAAAAATAGAAGTAGAAAAAGAAAATTTTAATAAATCTTACAAATGTTTAAATAAAACAATAAAAGTAAAAGAAGAAACATTAAATAAGCATTTAAGAATATTAATAGCAGCACTAGAGAACATTAGAAGTATACTAAATGTTCACATAACTAAATTAACAAAAGAACATAAAGAAATTGGACTAGGAGTATTTTGGTCATATAGGGACAAATTACTTAAAATAATAGCAAATTACAATCTAGATATAAACATCCCACATACAATCAACACACAAATATTAATCCCAACTGAAAATTTCAACTTTGAGTCCATTCAACAGATAATTACAATGTCTGAATTTAGTCTACAAACAGCTATGAAAGCTATTCCGAGCTTTTCCGGAAATTACAAAGATTTGGAATCATTTCTAAAAATTATTGAAATAATTTATAACAGCCTAACCGAAACAGGCAAAACAGCACTAATAGATTTTGTGGTCTACGTGAAACTGAGTCAAACGGTGAAGACAAACGTAACTGCAATACAAATACCACAAACATTAGAGCAACTAAAAACCTCATTGACTAATAAATACAAATGCACAACAACTATACCCCACATACAAAACCAACTCGCCAATCTCACCCAAAGAAATCTAAGCATAGCAAATTTCAAAAATAAAATATTACAGTTGATATCAGAACTAAATGTACTGCAAATAGGACAGCTAGGAACAAATTCAACAACTGAACAAAAATCATTGATCACTCAACTCAATGAACAATACAGTCTGACAATATTTAAAAATGGACTAAATGACAATATTAAACAAACAGTATTTGCTGCACTACCTAAATCTTTTGACACTGCTGTTGAACTTGCTCTAGAAATAGAACAAGGAAATCAACACAATAGTAGAAATGTTATGTTCATCAGAGACAATAATAGAAACAACAATAACGCAAATTATCGCAACAACCCACACAAACAATATACAAATAATAATGGCAACAGGTACAATAATTATAATAACAATAATTATAATAATACCAGAACATTTAATAATAATACAAGAAACAATCCCAACCAGAGACAAAATAATAACTACCATAGGAACTCAACCAATTCGAGACCTAACAACTATAACAATAGTCAGAGAAATTTTTCAAATGAAAGACAGACAAGTAACTACAATAGGAGCAATCAAAGATCTTTGCCCAGAATTCAGCAAAACAGTTACCAAGACAGAAATGGTCGCCAAATGAACGTTATCCAATCTCAGGGAAACGTAGGCGACCCGGAGGATTACAATACCAATACCACTCCTCCGGGGGACAGGGACTAATTGAAAACATTAATTATAAAAACATTTATGTAATAACACAAAATTTAACCAATTATATAACAATACATAATATAAAATTCAACAAACAAATGACATTCTTAATAGACACAGGTGCAGATATTTCAATTTGCAAAAACCCATTCAATAACAACTTTGATTTTGATACTGACACCAAATGTAAATTAACAGGAATAACAAATGTAGCAATCTACTCATTAGGTGCATCATATCTTAAATTTTTGATAGATAAAAACGAAGCAACTATCAACTTCCAGCTAGTATATAATGATTTTCCAATTGCAACAGATGGAATTATAGGAAGAGACTTTTTAATAAACTACCTTTGTAAAATTGATTATGAAACATTCACAATAACGATAAACCTCAAAAACAAAGACTACATTTTACCAATAGACACGAAATTACCTTTAAAGAAAAGTATAGAACTACCACCTAGAACAGAAGTTATTCTACCTATAAAATTAAATATACAAGAAGACAGCGTTATTTTCAACCAAGAAATAGAGAACGGAGTATTTTTAGAAACTCCATTGCACCAGCCAAAGGAATTTGTCACGTAAAACTAATCAATGTTAATAGTCACACAGTCAATATTAAAGAAATAAAACCTCTAACGGAAAAATTAGCTAATTACAATATACTAAATACACATAACCAAACAAACACATACAACAATGAACGCTTTAATAAATTAATGAAAGAATTAAATTTGAAAAACCTAGATAGAAATACAGAAACAGAATTAACAGAAATTTTTCACAAATATCAATCTATTTTTCACTTGGAAGGAGAAAAACTTTCAGTAAATAATTTCTATAAGCAAAAACTCAATTTAACTGACAAGTCACCTGTATACATCAAAAACTACAGACTACCACAAACACAACAAGAAGAAATACAAACTCAGGTACAGGGAATGATTGACAACGACATCATTGAACCTTCTGTCAGTCCATACAACTCTCCACTACTTCTAGTACCTAAGAAGAGTGAAAACGACAAAAAGAAATGGCGTTTAGTAGTTGACTACAGAAAATTAAATGACAAAATAGTAAACGATAAATTTCCGTTAACAAGATTAGAGGATGTATTAGACGTTTTAGGAAGAGCTAAATACTTCACAACTTTAGACATGACAAGTTCTTTTCACCAAATACCTCTGCTAAACGACTCAAGACCACCAACAGCTTTTTCTACACAAGACGGACATTATCAATTTAAACGTCTGCCATTTGGATTAAAAATTTCCTCAAACAGTTTTCAAAGAATGTTAACAATTGCACTTAGTGGCTTAAAATCAGAAGCATTCCTCTACGTAGACGACATTATTGTTTTTGGATGTTCATTAAAACACCACAATAATAACCTCTTAAAAGTTTTTGAAAGACTCAAATACTACAACCTCAAATTAAATGCAAGCAAATGTCAATTCCTTAAATCAGAAGTAATTTACTTAGGACATTTAATAACAGACAAAGGAATCAAAACCGACCCAGCTAAATGCGAAGTAGTACGCAATTACCCAAAACCAACAAATCCAGATGAAACAAGAAGATTTATAGCATTTTGTAATTATTATAGACGTTTCATACCAAATTTTGCTCAAATCGTAAAATGTTTAAATTCATTATTGAAAAAAGGAAAACCTTTTATTTGGTCAGAAGAATGCGAAAAAGCATTCAATAAATTAAAACAGAAGCTAATTAGCCCTCCGATATTACAATATCCAGACTTTGACAAACCTTTTATTCTCACAACGGACGCATCTGACTTTGCTTTAGGAGCTATTTTATCACAAGGAGAAATAGGTCATGATCTACCAATATCATACGCAAGTAAATCGTTGCAAAAACACGATATTAATAAACCAATTATAGAAAAAGAATTACTAGCAATCCACTGGGGAATTAATTACTTTAGGACATATCTCTATGGCAGAAAATTCATCGTAGTCACTGACCACAGACCACTAGTATCACTATTTTCGCACAGAAACCCATCATCAAAAATGACAAGAATTAGAATAGAATTATCTGAATATGACTTTGAAATTATATACAAGCAAGGCAAGATAAACACCAATGCAGATGCATTATCACGCATCAAGATAGACAGTGACATACTTAAAGCAATGATTCCAACAAGTAAAACCGAAAAAGAAGATAATAAAAGCATTAACGTTATAACAAGGAGCAAGGCCGCAGAATTAACGAATATTGAAGAAAAAGGATTAGCGCAAAAGAATATAAATACCGGTACACGCATTATTAAAGAAAATACAGCTCTCAAGAAGCCTGATCAACTTCATATTTGGGAATGTACATCTTTTAATGACGTAAAGAAAATGAAGAAATTGAAATTTTATATTGAAAAAGAAAGTAGTACTACAATTGAAATAATTGATAATGAAGTGCACGTTACCTGTAGCGATGACCCTTTGAATCTAGATTCACTGTTGGAGAAACTACATGGTTCACTAAGAAGTTCACGTATAAAGGAGCTAGCCCTTTGTGACAAAGATTTTATATTTAAAAACATTGATATGAATGCATTCAAGAAGAAATACAATGAATTAGAAATGAATAAACGCGCGCCAATAAAAATACTAAAATGTAGAGCTCCAAGAGAAGTAGAAAGTATGATACTTAAATATAAATTGATAGATGAATTTCACTGTTCTAACATTGCAGGTCACTTAGGAATCCGAAAAACTATTTTAAAACTCAAACAAAGATATATTTGGAAAAATATGAGACAGATGGTAAAAGAATTTATAAACAACTGCAAAAAATGCACACAAAACAAAGTAGTTAAACACACAAAAGAACCACTAGTAGTGACAGACACACCAACCACAACTTTTGACACCATAACTATTGACACTGTAGGGCCCATTGCGCATATCTAATGGCTACAGGTACATATTGACAATTCAATGTGACTTATCAAAATTTGTAATAGCACACCCAATTGAAAGTAAAGACGCAAAAACAATAGCAACCACTTTAGTTGAACAACTCATTCTAAAGTACGGTTTCATTAAAACATTAAAATCAGACAGAGGGACAGAATTTGTAAACGAGCTAAAGAGTAACGTATGTAATTTACTCAACACACGACAAATATTTTCCACTCCATATCACCATCAAACAATAGGCGCACTTGAGAAAAACCACAGAACGCTTAACGAGTATTTACTTTCATTTGCCGACGACTATGAATGGGACAAGTGGATCTCATATTACACTTTCGCATACAACACCACCCCTCACGTAGACACATTGTATTCACCGTATGAATTAGTTTTTGGTAAACTACCAACTCTACCAAGTGACAACATAAATAAACAAAACAAAATTTACGACATTGATAATTATGCCAATGAATTGAAAATGAGACTCCAAACTTCAATAAAAAATGCAAGAAATATTATAAACATTGTAAAAAGTAAACGAAAAACAAAATATGACAATAATGTAAACATAAGTAATTTTGAAATAGGAGACTTAGTTTATGTAAAAGTAGAAAATAGAAAGAAAAATCAAGGCCCATACCATGGCCCATATAAAATTGTAAACAAAAGAGGAGTAAACTCCACTTTAGATATTAATGGTAAACATAAAGAACTACATAACAACATATTAAAAAAATACAAAGAATTACATTAAGAACACAAAAATAATTATTAAGCATAAATTATAGTTTAAGTACAACAAAATTATAGCAATAAGCAAAATATTATCATATCCATACACATGTAAAACATTTGCATATCTCCACACAAAAATTTATTTCATTACAAGAACGAAATAAATTTTTCCTCTAAAGGGTAAGGGTGTAGTGAACTACAGTAAATATACACACAAATACAATAGCTGACTGTGCAATACAGCAGTATAAACAAATACATAGCTTAGCACATTGACCGCTGCACTGCCGCAACGCTATCGCTGCGCCGGCAGAATATTTCAGTGACACATAATGCTTAGCATGCACTCTTTTAATTGGTTACGCTATTATTGGAAAGCGGAAAACTAAAGTCATTGGAAAAAGAGGTGGAGTTATGGAAATGATTTTCTGTTACATTTTTAGTATAAATAGGCTTAAGTTTTGTTAAATAAAGCAGA
Source organism: Philophylla caesio (assembly GCA_963971545.1). Classification (NCBI taxonomy): domain Eukaryota; kingdom Metazoa; phylum Arthropoda; class Insecta; order Diptera; family Tephritidae; genus Philophylla; species Philophylla caesio. Next base: position 39,957,369 of record OZ020608.1, on the reverse strand, counting down.
ATCAGATTAAACAGAACTATCGCTGTTTTGATTTCATTCTCAACTTTCTGGCAACTTGTTAGCTGCCTACTGACTGGCAGAATTCTCCCTGCCTTATAAAGAGGAGCATATAAATAATAACCAAAGGGCTACCACATTATTTATGATTTTTCAACTTTGCGACACTTACGACACTTTTGTGAAATGCCCTTAATTTTTATAAAGATTATATTTTATTTTATATTCTTACCCTAGGCACATTCAAAAAGTGCAGTTGATTTCATTATATAAATTTTATGTAACCCCTGAACTAGTAAACTTTGTTTACCGCTAAGATTTTTGTTTTTGTTTTTCTACTGCTACATATTTGATGTGTCTTGATACTTACTATACATACATATCTGTAGTCACAAGCGATAACCGCCTAAGTCCTATGCTTTAACACAGGACTTAGGCGATTATCGCTTGTGACCACAGATATATTGAATTGTACCTGCATGTACATACAGTCAATCACAAAAATGAATATACAGTATGTTTTGTTGTAATATTCGCACAGATTTTCATGTAAAAGTCTTTAAATTAAATTTAATTTAAAATATAGTTCATTGTGTAACAAAAGCCATAGAAATCAAAGCATTAAACTTTTGTAACTTTAATTTTATTGTACTAAAATGTAATGGAGTATAAACTCCATATTTAAAAATTTTCTAAAAATTCTGACAAAAATATTTGAAATTTTTGTAGATGGCAATTCTTAAAACTGTATTTTAAATTAAAATTGATTTAAAAATTTTAACGTGAATGAATATGCATATACTATAAAAGAGAAGTGTGAGTACGAGCGTTTTTGAAGCTTGATGAATTTTCACGAACTCTACATGAAGCTTGAAACCTTTATTTAGGTACATACATACATATATGGTTTTATATATGTATGTATACAATGAACTTAATGTTTAAAAGAAATAGTAACCTCGTCTTGTTACTTAGTGTTGTTATAAATAAGAAAAACGTTTAATGTGAAATGCATTTATAAATGTAATACATATGTTTTATTTTAAATAAAAAATATGTGAGTAAAAATACAGCCGACAGTTGATGTGCTTGCTCTATGTTTGTATAATCGCGCCTCTCTTTTACATGCCCTGCCTTGCAATGTTAGTATAACTAGCCCTTTATACTGCTGCAATATGTATAAAGTATTTGAGCACATACTGCTGTTTCAATTTTCGAGTCCACTGTCACTGCTAGTATCTCTTTTGAATACAGTACTTATACAGCATCAACGTTCATTTTCTCAGTATATAGCTTCATGGCTTTTACTCATTTAAAACTCATGCTTTAACCATACCTTTCGGTAAATTTTGCATCACTTCGCCATCGTTTTTGACTTCGTTTTTCACAGATTTTGATCTTCTTTGAAATTAAAGCAACGGCAAACCCAAGACGCTTAAAAATTTTATCGGTCCGCACTTTCAATTATGCAATTTTCTTGCCAATTAACACTTTTTCTTATAATTTTTGATATATTCCGATAATCGCATTATCGCAACGTCTTTTTCATACCCTCCGTCACACACTACTTTATTAACCTTGCGAATTAACTCTCGATTTTTCAACAAATCGGTATATATTTTATAATAAAACTTTCTCTTAACCGACATACAAAAACACGCAACTAGAACAATCTAAATCGGGAAATTTCGAAAACGATCGATAATGCTCTAGAACTCCCATAGGTAATTCAGTTTGTTTAATTACCTTGAAGAGTAAAGTTGTAAAGCTGTAAGCTAAGTGTTTTAAAGTTAGATTATGATAATCCAACGAGTTTTATTTAACAACCCAGTGCTCAAACCTGAAGAGTTTTGGAAATCATCAGCGTTTCAGGGTAAAAACGTAAGCATTGGTGTCAGAAGTGAAATTGTTAAATAAATCCTAAAGGATAATAGCTGAGAAAATGATAAGGATTCAGGATCTGAAGATTGAAGGGCTTAAGCAGGAGCTGCAAAAACATAATTAGCAACTTATGGGAGAAATGCTGAATTGGTATCACGCTTGTGGGAAGCTATGGAGCAGGAAGGAGCTGAAGTTGGCAACTACGAGTTCCAGGGTGAACCTGAGGATACGAAAGACGAAAGCAAGATGGGTGAAGAAAGGCACAAGGGTGATAATGCTTCGGCGGCTTTATATACAAATTCGCTTTTGGCCAGCATATTACAGATATTGGATGCAAAGATGGTAGTACAGGAAGCACGCATTTCACATATGTCATCACAGGTGTCGTCGGAAATATCATCGCTTAAGGAGAATATATTCAGAGATACCGCAGTACTTAAAGAAAAACAGGATAAGCTAGAGGGGCGCCCCAGGTCCGAGTGAACTTAAAAACTGGCCAAAAATAAAACATTTTATTTCGCAATTTAAATGTAGTTCTCTATATTTGTTAATAGGGGCCTTTAGTGCATATAACCAGTCTCAGAATTGCGTAAAGTTGAGTTTCTATCTAAAATACTGGTTTTTATGAGGGCAACCATTTTGTATTTTAAAATTTCGAATTCCCGAACGAAAAAACACCCGAATGTTGATTTTCATAAGGATAAAGTTCAGTTATCAAATTTGAGTCACCATTTTTGTTTTTTTTTAATTTTAACCATAACCGTATTCTTCTCCCCCGAAATTAGTTACTTACTGACTTTCAAATATTTTCATGTGGGATTTTAATTTTGGCCAGCTTTTCGGGTTTTTCAGACCACTGTGGGGCGGCAGAATACAGTAGGGGCCAAGTTAGATGAGATTGAGGGCCGTCTTCGTAATTTGCACATGAGTCGTACAAATATTTCGACGAACGCTCCTAAGGTAAAAACTCCATATAGAGAACAACATAGGCGAATCCGAGAACATTGTTTGCTGCAACTGTCTTATATGCCCAGTCCCAGGTAACTGCAGTGCTCTTAAGTGGTCCAGCCTATAAAGCATACATAGTAGAAGTAGAATCACAGGACGTGACGAATGAAATGCATAAAACACTCAAGGCGATCGCAGTTCTTATTCAACAGAAAAAAGCATGGTACTGGAAAATGCTTCAATTGCGGAGAAGCAGGCCATTTTGCACGCAAGTGTAAGATGCCTTATGACAGACGTAATAATTCAGCAGTTTGTAAGCATAGAGCTGAAGACGAACAAATTCCTAACCAGTCGTTAAACTAAAACGAGTCAGCCGGAGAGAACGTAGGCTGGCTCCTACAATTGAATGCCCCAGAATCGATATTCCTCGAATTGGCAACACAGTGAACAACATTACTAGTTGCGGGTATGTGGACGGACATAAGCGAGTACTAAGTGTGGATGTGGCATGTCGAGTCACGGGCTCATCTCTGTCGGCTGTTTGCAGGAATGTCTGCGCTTTCCTAGGTGTGACGATAATAAACTATCCGCAAACCTATCCAAAACATGTAAGGTTTTTATATACCCTCGCGATGTAGTTTTGTATGGGCGGTGCCCATAATTTCATTAAAACCTTTCATTGTTTAAAATCGCTGCTAGTATTAAACTTTACTCAATAAATACTAAAAACCCAAGTTTTTTGCAATTTTCAAAATTTTCGATATATAGAAGTTGGGCGTGGTTATGGTCCGATTTGAAAAAATGTTGACAGTGATGCTAGTGATATCAATCGAAAAAATTAAGTTTTTCAACCCCGCCGTTACACCGTTATTGAGATACAGAAATGGTTCCTTAAGTGGGCGTGACAACGCCGATTTTTGAAAATTTCATAAATACCTAATTTCTTAGTTCAAAATCGCTCCAAATACCAAATTTCACTCAATTTGCTTTAATGGATACCGAAAAAACGGAGTTTTTGCATTTTTCAAAAACTTCCGTTATATGGGAGGTGGGCGTGGTTATTGACCGATCTTGACCATTTTCAATACCAACCTACCCTGTCCAAAGAGCAGTCTACTAAAATTCACGGACGGACGGACGAACGGACAGACAGTCAGGGCTAAATCGATTCCTATTTTCATTGTGATCATTTTAGTATATATATGTCTATATCTATATCGGTTATTTTTTGCGGTTGTTTGTAACCGTTATGCGAACAGAGTTATAATACCCTTGTGTACAAGTACGCTCGGGTATAACTAGTGTTGTGCTCTTCACTATGCGGATAAGGATGGATGGCCTCATTCCCCTCATACTTAAGGGAGTCACAACTTCTCCTGAAGTGAAGTATCTAGGAGTAATTCTGGATGCATAACTGTCGTGGAAATCTCACGTTGAGCACAAGACCTCTAAAGCATTGGCAGCCTTCTGGCAGTGTAAACGAGGTCTATCACCAAAGCGTATCTTCTGGATATATACCACGAGGCGGAAATTGCTGGCGGCAGAGTCATAGGCACTTGCGTCTTTTCAATGCCACCGTTTCCTTTGCTGATGTGACTCTATAACGTTGAGTTCGCTGAATGTGAATGCTGGTTCAATCAACACTGAGCCCGGTCTTGCACGTTGTCGAATCTTTACTGATGGCTCCAAAACTGACTCTGGGTTAGGATCTGGAGTTTTAATAAAAGATAATGGTGATAAGCTTCACTTTTCTATTGGGGAATATGCCTCAGTCTTCCCGTCCAAAGTATTGCAATTCTCAAGGCCATGGACTACGTGTTGGAAAATATATGGAGGGGAGGAGTATACGTGTTTGGCCAGCCATCTAACTACTTCCAAACTAGTTCGGCAATGCAAGTCTCGACTAAACTATGTTGGTAAACATAATGAACTTGCTTTACTCTGGGTGTCTGTTCATTCGAGAGTACCTAGTAGTGAGACATCTGACCATTTGGCCAGAATTGACTCGGATCAGGTGTTCCTCGGCCCGCAACCAGCTATAGAACAGCCACCTTCGACCATCGATGCCACCATCTGAAACTGTGTGAATACTTCGCTCAGCAATGACTGGGAGGCGTCGAGAGGTTGCAGATAGGTAAAACTCATGTTATCTTCAATCTCAGAAGGACTATCAAAACACTTGCTCTCGCTTAACAGGCGAGACTGCAGGCAACTTGTTGGACTGTTGACCGGTCACTTCACGTGGCATAGACACCTGACAATGATAGGCTTACATGACAACTCTATATGCCCATCCTGTTACATATAAAGAGGAAGAGAGGGCGGAACACTTTCTGTGCTTCTGCCCCGCCTTTGCAAGAACTAGATATGAGGCATTTGGTCGCGACGTGTTGAGAGACGAACACCTGAGCTCTTTGACACCCCAAAATCTGCTAAGATTTATTCGTAAATCCTGCAGATTAAAAACAGATTAAAAGAAACATGAAAACAGTATTATGGACGGCATGTAGTCTGCGTGCTGGTGTCTGCACGCGTTGTTTCGTGCCTGATTCCAACAACAACAAAGAAAGTGTGGATACGGGAGCATCACACTCCATCATTCGGTCAGATGTGGTCACAAAGGATGTAAGATCGTTATCTGGAGAAAAGGTACGGACAGTAACTGGTAAGGACAAGCGATTTATAGGAGAAGTAATCTGCAAAGTTGCGATTGCGAATGTGGTAGTAGTACACAAGTTTATAGTGGTGGAGATTTTTGATATATTGATTGATTGATTAAATAATATTAGGTATGTACTTCCTAATGAGGCAACTAATGAACATTGACTTGGGTAAACGAGTGGTTTTGGAAAGTAGTTCTGAGCGGGCTTTTGGCTATCGGAGATTGGAAGCGAAACCTGCTGATAATTGAGAGTGAAACCAATTTATGAAGAGCCCGCAGAAAGATCAGCATTTGAAAGTTGTATTGCATGGGTTGTACATGGGTACACGGCGAACTAAAGAGCAAATGGCAGCGGCGTATTGGACGCAATGGAACAGATTAAGGTTAATATCTGGATGTTTATATAGCACTCGGGAAAGCGGGGATGGCCAATTCTCTCGCAATCTAATAATGGTCCCAAAGGTAAGAATTCCAGATGTTCTCAAAGAATTCCACGATGGCCCGAGTGGAGGACACTTGGGAATCACGAAGACCATGGAGATAATCAACAAAAGTTCTATTAGGTTGGAAGTCGACGATCAGGAGCAGAGTGAATCGGCAAAGGCACCGAAATCACGAAGTCACGGTCAGACAAAGTTTAAGCGAATTACGACGGATGTGTCCAAACCATTTCCTACGAATATATTAGGGTTTAGGTCAGTTATACACGAAACGATGGGTAAAGGTTCTGCGAAGGTTATTTTCGGCAGTGAATATCGATTGCCAAGCCATCTGAAGTTTGGAGTTACTGGCGATTCGCTGAAAAACGGGAGGAAAACGTCTAACATCCTAGAAGAGGAGTTGGGAAAAGTACAGTGCAACTGGGAAGGTCCGTACAAGGTCAGAAAACGGCTAAATACCGTGGTTTATCGAATCCAGGCAGTGGGAAGACCAAGAAACAAAATGAAGGTGATTAATTTGAAAAGTCTTGCGTCATTTCGAACAATTGGTGTGTCTTAGGTCGAGGGCAACGTGGCGATATTTTAATACACGAATGACATACCAAAGAGAAGCCGATAAATTATAGAGACTTTGAGAAAACACAAATAGAACTATCGCAATCGAGAACTTTCGATAACGATCGATAATATTTTAGAACTGCCACAGTGTACGCAGCTCAGATTATAAAAGGGCGTTGCCACTGCGTTAGGTAATCCAGTTTATAATTAAACCTTGAAGAGTAAAGTTGTAAAGCTGTAAGCTAAGTGTTTTAAAGTTGCGAGTGCGCAAGTACAAGTATCTGCGAATTAAAAAGCGTTGTTAAGTGTTGTAAATTATTTGTAAATAAATAAAGTTAGCATAAAGATCATCCAGCGTTTCAGGGTAAAAACGTAACAGTATGTATGCCCGTCTGAATTTTTAGTGTTACAGTTGCTATTGTTGCGATTTTTTTGTTAAAATCATAGAAAGCATTTGCAAGAATAAAATTGTTGATAATTAATAAAAATTTATGTAATTTACTGTAAGTTGTCATATTTTGCGGCGTTAGCTTGCTCATTTTTTGCCAAACCGCTCCCTTAGCATCAAAAACATATTGCTTCTTGTAAATAATAATAATGTAAGTAAGTAAGTAAGTAAGTAAATTCATTTATTAGTATTTTCATAATAATTTATATAACATTTAAATCTTAATGCTATTACAAAGGAAATATTAAATTAACTTATTATATAGTATACAATACTGTCTGGACAGTGTTTTGACACATTATTTTTTTTTAATGTATTCTATACAATTTATTTTAATTCTTTTCATACTATTGTGTGTGATCTCAAAAATACCTGGGAAGTGATGTTATTTTTCCTGTAGGTCTTATCGAGTAGAACGAGAATCCAATTTTGGAATTTGTCAAACACCCCCAAAATCTTGATTAAACCTAAATAAACCGATTTTTCGTGCTTTTGCGCACTCTTAGCCCATATCTTAGCTAATTAACAACCGATTTTCATTCTAAGAACGGTTTAAGAAAGAAGAAACTCTGACCTTTTGAAAGATATATAGACGTCTTAAATTTACTGGTTTTTGCACAACAACCTTAAATTTTAATACCCATTTTCTTCTTTTTTTGACTTTGGCGATATTTTCACACACTATTTTATAAAAACACAAAATGGTTAGATTCAAAGTGTACGTTTAATACCGAGTCTAACGAATGTTTCTTTTAAAAAATCGGCCAAAAAGTGACTGAGTTATTTTACTTTTTATAAGAACAAAATTTTTTGCAAGAATTTACAACGAACTTAATTTACTAATAAATATTATTTAATTAAAATATATACATATGTATATCAAAAGTGCTTTTTTTACCGTTTTTTCCTTCGTATCCATTTCTTGGTGGAAGTGTTCACCTTGTTCATCACTGAACTGGTCCAGATTATGTGGGAAGAAGTCCAAATGCGAATGCAAGAAATGCATTTTTATCGACATGTTGCAACCCATGGTGAAATGGGCACTTAAAAAATCGTTTACAACCGTGATAAAGTCATCGCTTCTGTTGTTCCCAAGGAAATTATCACATAGCGCTACCAAACTCTTCCATGCACGTTTCTCAACACAGCTTAACTTGTTCATAATTTTGCGAATTTAAGGTCCAATGAAAATACCTATATACACATTTTATAAAAATAAATAATAAACAAGTAGGTATGAAAACAAATTAATAAATACCGGCTTTTATTTAAGCTTTACTTAATTTTGGAAAGACAGTTTTAGGATGAAGAAAAGCTTCGCTATTAACATCCAATTTCTTTATATATTGTTTCATGTATCCCAGCTTTAAGTGTAGTGGTGGTAAGATAACATCCTCAGATTTTACCAATGGGAGGCTTAAAACGATTCTTCTACCTATCTGATGTGACTCGCGAGATGGCCATGCTTTGCGATCATAGCGATTGGATGCCCGACTATTCCATTCACAAAGGTAGCAAGGATATTTTGTGTAGCCACTTTGCATGCCAAATAAATTGTCAACACTTTTAAGTCAGCGATGACTTTCCAGTTATGCGTGGCATAGTCGATCAACCGCAAAATGGTCCCAAAGGTAAGAATTCCAGATGTTCTCAAAGAATTCCACGATGGCCCGAGTGGAGGACACTTGGGAATCACAAAGACCATAGAGTGAATCAACGAAAGTTCTATTAGGTTGGAAGTCGACGATCAGGAGCAGAGTGAATCGGCAAAGGCACCGAAATCACGAATTCACGGTCAGACAAAGTTTAAGCGAATTACGACGGATGTGTCCAAACCATTTCCTACGAATATATTAGGGTTTAGGTCAGTTGTACACGAAACGATGGGTAAAGGTTCTGCGAAGGTTATTTTCGGCAGTGAATATCGATTGCCAAGCCATCTGAAGTTTGGAGTTACTGGCGATTCGCTGAAAAACGGGAGGAAAACGTCTAACATCCTAGAAGAGGAGTTGGGAAAAGTACAGTGCAACTGGGAAGGTCCGTACAAGGTCAGAAAACGGCTAAATACCGTGGTTTATCGAATCCAGGCAGTGGGAAGACCAAGAAACAAAATGAAGGTGATTAATTTGAAAAGTCTTGCGTCATTTCGAACAATTGGTGTGTCTTAGGTCGAGGGCAACGTGGCGATATTTTAATACACGAATGACATACCAAAGAGAAGCCGATAAATTATAGAGACTTTGAGAAAACACAAATAGAACTATCGCAATCGAGAACTTTCGATAACGATCGATAATATTTTAGAACTGCCACAGTGTACGCAGCTCAGATTATAAAAGGGCGTTGCCACTGCGTTAGGTAATCCAGTTTATAATTAAACCTTGAAGAGTAAAGTTGTAAAGCTGTAAGCTAAGTGTTTTAAAGTTGCGAGTGCGCAAGTACAAGTATCTGCGAATTAAAAAGCGTTGTTAAGTGTTGTAAATTATTTGTAAATAAATAAAGTTAGCATAAAGATCATCCAGCGTTTCAGGGTAAAAACGTAACAGTATGTATGCCCGTCTGAATTTTTAGTGTTACAGTTGCTATTGTTGCGATTTTTTTGTTAAAATCATAGAAAGCATTTGCAAGAATAAAATTGTTGATAATTAATAAAAATTTATGTAATTTACTGTAAGTTGTCATATTTTGCGGCGTTAGCTTGCTCATTTTTTGCCAAACCGCTCCCTTAGCATCAAAAACATATTGCTTCTTGTAAATAATAATAATGTAAGTAAGTAAGTAAGTAAGTAAATTCATTTATTAGTATTTTCATAATAATTTATATAACATTTAAATCTTAATGCTATTACAAAGGAAATATTAAATTAACTTATTATATAGTATACAATACTGTCTGGACAGTGTTTTGACACATTATTTTTTTTTAATGTATTCTATACAATTTATTTTAATTCTTTTCATACTATTGTGTGTGATCTCAAAAATACCTGGGAAGTGATGTTATTTTTCCTGTAGGTCTTATCGAGTAGAACGAGAATCCAATTTTGGAATTTGTCAAACACCCCCAAAATCTTGATTAAACCTAAATAAACCGATTTTTCGTGCTTTTGCGCACTCTTAGCCCATATCTTAGCTAATTAACAACCGATTTTCATTCTAAGAACGGTTTAAGAAAGAAGAAACTCTGACCTTTTGAAAGATATATAGACGTCTTAAATTTACTGGTTTTTGCACAACAACCTTAAATTTTAATACCCATTTTCTTCTTTTTTTGACTTTGGCGATATTTTCACACACTATTTTATAAAAACACAAAATGGTTAGATTCAAAGTGTACGTTTAATACCGAGTCTAACGAATGTTTCTTTTAAAAAATCGGCCAAAAAGTGACTGAGTTATTTTACTTTTTATAAGAACAAAATTTTTTGCAAGAATTTACAACGAACTTAATTTACTAATAAATATTATTTAATTAAAATATATACATATGTATATCAAAAGTGCTTTTTTTACCGTTTTTTCCTTCGTATCCATTTCTTGGTGGAAGTGTTCACCTTGTTCATCACTGAACTGGTCCAGATTATGTGGGAAGAAGTCCAAATGCGAATGCAAGAAATGCATTTTTATCGACATGTTGCAACCCATGGTGAAATGGGCACTTAAAAAATCGTTTACAACCGTGATAAAGTCATCGCTTCTGTTGTTCCCAAGGAAATTATCACATAGCGCTACCAAACTCTTCCATGCACGTTTCTCAACACAGCTTAACTTGTTCATAATTTTGCGAATTTAAGGTCCAATGAAAATACCTATATACACATTTTATAAAAATAAATAATAAACAAGTAGGTATGAAAGCAAATTAATAAATACCGGCTTTTATTTAAGCTTTACTTAATTTTGGAAAGACAGTTTTAGGATGAAGAAAAGCTTCGCTATTAACATCCAATTTCTTTATATATTGTTTCATGTATCCCAGCTTTAAGTGTAGTGGTGGTAAGATAACATCCTCAGATTTTACCAATGGGAGGCTTAAAACGATTCTTCTACCTATCTGATGTGACTCGCGAGATGGCCATGCTTTGCGATCATAGCGATTGGATGCCCGACTATTCCATTCACAAAGGTAGCAAGGATATTTTGTGTAGCCACTTTGCATGCCAAATAAATTGTCAACACTTTTAAGTCAGCGATGACTTTCCAGTTATGCGTGGCATAGTCGATCAACCGCAAAATGGTCCCAAAGGTAAGAATTCCAGATGTTCTCAAAGAATTCCACGATGGCCCGAGTGGAGGACACTTGGGAATCACAAAGACCATAGAGTGAATCAACGAAAGTTCTATTAGGTTGGAAGTCGACGATCAGGAGCAGAGTGAATCGGCAAAGGCACCGAAATCACGAATTCACGGTCAGACAAAGTTTAAGCGAATTACGACGGATGTGTCCAAACCATTTCCTACGAATATATTAGGGTTTAGGTCAGTTGTACACGAAACGATGGGTAAAGGTTCTGCGAAGGTTATTTTCGGCAGTGAATATCGATTGCCAAGCCATCTGAAGTTTGGAGTTACTGGCGATTCGCTGAAAAACGGGAGGAAAACGTCTAACATCCTGGAAGAGGAGTTGGGAAAAGTACAGTGCAACTGGGAAGGTCCGTACAAGGTCAGAAAACGGCTAAATAACGTGGTTTATCGAATCCAGACAGTGGGAAGACCAAGAAACAAAATGAAGGTGATTAATTTGAAAAGTCTTGCGTCATTTCGAACAATTGGTGTGTCTTAGGTCGAGGGCAACGTGGCGATATTTTAATACACGAATGACATACCAAAGAGAAGCCGATAAATTATAGAGACTTTGAGAAAACACAAATAGAACTATCGCAATCGAGAACGTTCGATAACGATCGATAATAATTTAGAACTGCCACAGTGTACGCAGCTCAGATTATAAAAGGGCGTTGCCACTGCGTTAGGTAATCCAGTTTATAATTAAACCTTGAAGAGTAAAGTTGTAAAGCTGTAAGCTATGTAAGTGTTTTAAAGTTGCGAGTGCGCAAGTACAAGTATCTGCGAATTAAATAGCGTTGTTAAGTGTTGTAAATTATTTGAAAATAAATAGAGTTAGCATAAAGATCATCCAACGAGTTTTATGTAACAATCCAGTGGTCAAATATGAAGGATTTTGGAAATCATCGGCGTTTCAGGGTAAAAACGTAACAGTATATATGCCCGTCTGAATTTTTAGTGTTACAGTTGCTATTGTTGCGATTTTTTTGTAAAAATCAGTGTGTGATTGATTTAAATTTGTTCCTCCCATTAGAAAGCATTTGCAAGAATAAAATTGTTGATAATTAATAAAAATTTATGTAATTTACTGTAAGTTGTCATATTTTGCGGCGTTAGCTTGCTCATTTTTTGTCAAACCGCTCCCTTAGCATCAAAAACATATTGCTTCTTGTAAATAATAATAATGTAAGTAAGTAAGTAAGTAAGTAAATTCATTTATTAGTATTTTCATAATAATTTATATTACATTTAAATCTTAATGCTATTACAAAGGAAATATTAAATTAACTTATTATATAGTATACAATACTGTCTGGACAGTGTTTTGACACATTATTTTTTTTAATGTATTCTATAAAATTTATTTTAAATCTTTTCATACTATAACACAGTGTGATCTCAAAAATACCTGGGAAGTGATGTTATTTTTTTTGTAGGTCTTATCGAGTAGAACGAGAATCCAATTTTGGAATTTGTCAAACACCCCCAAAATCTTGATTAAACCTAAATAAACCGATTTTTCGTGCTTTTGCGCACTCTTAGCCCATATCTTAGCTAATTAACAACCGATTTTCATTCTAAGAACGGTTTAAGAAAGAAGAAACTCTGACCTTTTGAAAGATATATAGACGTCTTAAATTTACTGGTTTTTGCACAACAACCTTAAATTTTAATACCCATTTTCTTCTTTTTTTGACTTTGGCGATATTTTCACACACTATTTTATAAAAACACAAAATGGTTAGATTCAAAGTGTACGTTTAATACCGAGTCTAACGAATGTTTCTTTTAAAAAATCGGCCAAAAAGTGACTGAGTTATTTTACTTTTTATAAGAACAAAATTTTTTGCAAGAATTTACAACGAACTTAATTTACTAATAAATATTATTTAATTAAAATATATACATATGTATATCAAAAGTGCTTTTTTTACCGTTTTTTCCTTCGTAGCCATTTCTTGGTGGAAGTGTTCACCTTGTTCATCACTGAACTGGTCCAGATTATGTGGGAAGAAGTCCAAATGCGAATGCAAGAAATGCATTTTTATCGACATGTTGCAACCCATGGTGAAATGGGCACTTAAAAAATCGTTTACAACCGTGATAAAGTCATCGCTTCTGTTGTTCCCAAGGAAATTATCACATAGCGCTACCAAACTCTTCCATGCACGTTTCTCAACACAGCTTAACTTGTTCATAAAGGTAACATCGCTCATAATTTTGCGAATTTAAGGTCCAATGAAAATACCTACATATATACACATATTATAAAAATAAATAAAAACAAGTAGGTATGAAAACAAATTAATAAATACCGGCTTTTATTTAAGCTTTACTTAATTTTGGGAAGACAGTTTTAAGATGAAGAAAAGCTTCGCTATTAACATCCAATTTCTTTATAAATTGTTTCATGTATCCCAGCTTTAAGTGTAGTGGTGGTAAGATAACATCCTCAGATTTTACCAATGGGAGGCTTAAAACGATTCTTCTACCTATCTGATGTGACTCTCGAGATGGCCATGCTTTGCGATCATAGCGATTGGATGCCCGACTATTCCATTCACAAAGGTAGCGAGGATATTTTGTGTAGCCACTTTGCATGCCAAATAAATTGTCAACACTTTTAAGTCAGCGATGACTTTCCAGTTATGCGTGGCATAGTCGATCAACCGTAAAATTTTTTCCATCATTTCATACGTTTCTTTCTTGTTAACCCCATACGCGATTGGAACTGATGCTAAGAGATTTTCATGTAATAACACAGCTTTTAAACCTAAGGGTGACATTAGAGGCTTCATTAAGGGAACACGAATATATTTTTTGTTTTAGGGTACATACTTTTACACGACCCATCAATGAAAAGTCGCCATTCATCTGCATTATAATTATAATTTAAAGCCGAAAATAATGTGGGTACATTTACACAATGTACTAGATCACTGTCATTGCCATCAGTTTTAAAACTTTCTCTAAGTATCAAAGTGCGGTCGCTTTTTCTACCCGATGTTATTTGAAAATATTTTTCCACTAAATTCCACGGCTTTAGTCGTGAACCGAGGACTTCATATTCTCGTTCGATAAATGCAAATCACGCACGAGATCGGCGAAATCAGAATTTGAAACCAAATGCCTTTCCGTTGATTTTGAATTCTTCCTCTAATAAATATGTTTCACCAGCATCAATTCACTCACTTTTTGTAGGCACTTCGGCATTTAAGTATTTTGGTTTTGTAACCGTAACAACATTCGCATACTTTACGTTTTTCCGCGATTTTTATATAATTTAACAGCAAACACAACAAAATATAAACAACACGTGCACTTCAGTATAACGGAAATTTATAGACTTCAAAATTGAGTAAAAACTCAAAAATTAAGTGATAATTTTTTGCAAAAATTTCGTTCTTATAAAAAGTAAAATAACTCAGTCACTGGCCTATTTTTTAAAAGAAACATTCGTTGAACTCGGTATTAAACGTACTCTTTGAATCTAATCAAAACTCATTTTGTGTTTTTATAAAATAGTGTGAGAAAATATCGCCAAAGTCAAAAAAAGAAGAAAAAGGGAAGCAAAATTTAAGTTTGTTGTGCAAAAACAAGTAAATTTCTTCAGCTTTGTTAAGGCGTCTATATATCTTTCAAAAGTTTTGAGTTTCTTCTTTCTTAACCCGTTCTCAGAATGCAAATCGGTTGTTAATTAGCTAAGAAGTGCGCAAATGTACGAAAAATCGGTTTTTTAAGGTTAAGTCGAGATTTTGAGGGTGTTTGACAAATTCCAAAATTGGACTCTCATTCTACTCGATAAGACCTACAAGGAAAATAACATCACTTCCCAGGTATTTCGACTTCATTTTTTTTTGTAGCACGGTGTAATCATTCTTTATACATTCTGGCAAGGTGTTAAATAATTGGAAACCAGGTATAGAAAAGTGAGTTCTGTGCTGCTCTGGTACGCTGGAATTTTATTCTAAAATCGTAAAAATTTCTGAGCTCATACTTTTGAACATCATTTACATATTCAACTTTATCTGTTAGATATGACAGGGCATTATTGTTTTTAATTTTGTATATTAACAACAACGAATTGAGTTGAAGTCTTTGTGAGATAGTAAGCTATTTCAGCATCTCATGCATAATTTTTACCGAGGTGTAAATACTACATTTTAATATGTTTCTCATTTCTTTATTTTGTAGTTTTTGTAATCTATTGAGTTTCTTTTGGTTACAGGAAGTATATACATGTATGTAGGATGGTGGAACAGTATTCAAAATGTGTTTTTATAATAACACTATAATTATTAATTGCAGTCATTGTATCGACTTAACTACGTATTCTTTTGAAGAAAAAATTTTTTGCCCAATTTTTTTACATACATATGTATTCAATATGTTAATTGAATTTCATATTTTTGTCTATTATAAGGCCTAAATATTTAATTTTGTCCACCTAATTAATACTGATCTAATTTATTTTCAATTCAATTTCACTACTCATATTCTGTAGCTTACCGGCATAACCGAAAAAGTCACTTTTTTTTGCAAAATTGAGTTAATGCAAAAATTTACATCTGTGGGTGTTAATCGTTCGAAAGAATGGAAATAAGTACTTTTATATTAAATATTGTGGCTGGACCCTCGACATTTCCAAACCGAATAACTCAACATTGTCCCGCTATTATTAACCAATTATTTCATCCGTCAATGTTTCACTAAATTTTGATACTGATATATTTTTTGCAGAAACATTCAGTGGTTATCTTTTTTACGTATTACAAAGAACAAAACACAATACAGTTACATTATGATCCCAACTATGCTTACATATTACATTAACTGCTATATATGTACATATAACACCCACACTCACTCTGTCTAAGTAAGACTCATTCTTTACATACATACATTTGTTAATGTTTATAATAGACGTCTGCATGAATGTACTCATTGGCCGTTTTAACACATTCACACGTAAGCGCAACATTCTACGCATTCTGCTCACAGCAAGCGCGATGACTGAATGAGTGTGCAGATAGATGAGAATACTGCGCTCAGTCGCATTCAGAAAAAGAGACATTCGTTGTACAAAGAGAGCCAAATATGTTGTACAACTAGCCATGCGCATTCGGATGTATGAGACCACATCCGGCTGTATGAGACAACATTCCCCTGAAAGATTTTTTGACGGCGCCAATTTTTGCAAATGATAGCGGCTACATTATGAAACCAATTTAATAGAAAAAATTCAATAATTGCATGTCTCTTCATATTTATGTACATATGTACATGCATAATCTACATTGAATTTTACTGAAATTAATTAGTAACTTAAAAATAAATGCATACACTTATAATAAAGTCAATACACATTTGTATGGAAATATGTTCATATGTAGGCGCAAATGTAAATGGAAAGAAAACAGATTTAGAAAAAATTTTCATAATACTTTTTATATACAGAATTTCTTAAGGCTCTAAATTTTTCAATTTATCATTAAAACGTTAGATATTTGGGATGGAAAACTTTGATATTTGGAAAATGTGTGCACTCTGTACAAGTTTTAAAACTTTAATTGATATGGTTCTAGTTAACCCTAGAAGGGTACGGTTAAATTGTAGGCGCTTATGCTTATAGGTACCGATGAGTAAATTTTACTCACTTCAGAATTTTTACGTTATTATCTGATTTATTTTGTAAAGTAGTAGTTTTAAATGAAAAAAATTGAAAGCCAGCATATAATATAAGTGTAGTTTTTTATTAAAATATATAAAGTAAGCAAAAATAATACTTTATTATTAATTTTTGACGATTATGAATGCATACAAATTTTTCAAGCACAGTCAGGTCTCTTTTTTTGGGCATTTTCACCGCAAATAGCTAATCCACAATTGCAATAAGTTGTGGTGTATCTACGTTTGGTATAACTACAAAAATTACAGTACTTTCTTGGCCCCTTTTGGTCTTCTCCGGCACTATGGGCCTCTTGACTTGTGCCTACAATACTTTGAATGGATTTTTTCAACGCCAGACTCATGTTTGTATTAGTAGCTAATCTTTTCCTTTGAAATCCTTCCGTTAACTCCTTGTGTAGAGATAACATAAAATTAAGTCGGGATTCTGGCTTTTGCCCATGGCTACACATGTTGTGCGCGTAAACGATGTATGCGTTTATTGCAGCTATGTTCATCATATTTTGGAAAAATGCTAGAGGCCACCTTCTGGTTTTCCTGCCATGGTTAATGTTTTGGCACATCTGATCAAAACTGTCAACTCCTCCTTTTGTTGAGTTGTACACATTCACTATTTCTGGTTTTCCAGTGGTCTCATGAATACTACCCGAACGGTGCATACTAGACGCCAATAATACAAGTTTATTATTATTGGGCTTGTATGATACAACTGTCAAATCCTCATGAAATATAAACAATGAAGTGGATGCGGTTCGTTTTTGAAACTTTATATCTGTAGCTTCAATAGGCAATTGTGGTTTATTTTTTTTTATTGTGCCAACAGTTGTTATTTTGTATTCATGACGGAGACGTTGAATGAGTGGTACACTCGTAAACCAATTGTCTATCGTGACATTTCGATTGGTGCCCTTTACATTTTTCAGCAGTTCAACAACATAATATTCACCAGCAGCCATTGCAGGAGGTACACTTCCTTTTCCAAGGTAAACAATGGCATCCAACATATACTTTGTTCCGCTATCACAAGACATGACAATTTTGATCCCATACTTGTTTGGTTTAGAGGGAATAAACATCCTAAATGGACATTTGCCTCTAAATCCAACTAGTTGCTCATCAATGGTTATATAGCTTCCAGGTTTATAGTTGGCCCTGCAATTCTTTAGAAGTTTGTCCCAAATAGAAGAAACTGGAGCTAGTTTGGTCATTTCTCTTCTAGAAGTTCTTGTTTCTTTGTCATCGAATCTTAGACAATTTAGGATAAATTTGAACCTTCTCTCAGGCATGGTTGCCTTGTACCTTTCCCCACAGTAGGTAGTGTCAAACATCATATGTGTTGCCAAGTGATTATCTTTGAGAGCAGCGGACAAGACTAACAAACCCAGAAATGCTTCAAGTTCGTCCATTTCCAAATTTGACAAAACCGCGTGAGTTTTATCGTTATAGTTCTTCCTTTGAATGTTTATTTCTTTATTTGTATAAACCAAAATCTCTTCCAATATGTCTGCGGTAAAAAATAGTTTGAAGCAGCTGGAAGGACACAATGAATTTTTGGAATTTGCTGTTGGGCCAGGGCGAATGTGAACAATATTTATTGAGGGAGTTTTTTGACCTAGCGCAGCAACAGGTTCCTTACTCCAAATAAAATTTCCATCTTTTCCGATCAGATTGTTGGTACTAGGTGTAATAATTGTAATTACCTCTTCTGTTTCACGAATTTCTTGAGCAGCTGATCTTTCATTTCTTCTCCCTTCACTAAGTTTCTGTTCTTTACGTTTGCTGCTTCCAGGTGTTTCCTCCCTTTCTTCTGTTTCAGCTTCTTCTGCATTTATGATTCCGTGTATCAAATTTTCTTCGACATCATTTAATTCCTCCGTTTCTGGTTGATATTCCGGATCTGCAACACTGTCCCAAGAATCCTCATCAAAGTTACAAAGCTCCAACTCCAAATTGTCTTCTTCCTCAGATTCTAGTTCAAGTATTGCATCCAAAATATTTTGTTCTGATAGCCCGCGACCTGCCATTTATATGCTCTATAGTTTTCTTTACGGTAACATAATACAAGAGAAAAACATAATTGTCACAATGCAGCACAAAATATATTTTTTAGACACTTAGTAAGTTACTGATAAGTAAATATGACTCACGTAAAGGGTACTGATGAGTAAATTTGACTCACACAATTTAGTACGTAAAGAATACCGATAAGTAAATTTTACTCACTAACTTTTTTTTTTAATAGTCCACAAGCGCGATAAATCAAACAACACCATTCAATGCTTGCGGCAGCCGACTTATGACAGAGTGGGACAAGCACTGCTAGTGGCTTGACTTTCAGTGTGGCCAACCTGCTGATTTACGAACAAATCTATTCCGTATGTGAGTAAATTTTACTCACAGTACCCTTCTAGGGTTAAAGAATGCGATATTATTTTATAAAGAATTAACGGAAAGGATTTGTGTTAAAAAAACATTGTAAGTATTGCATACAACTTGTGTATTGTACGTATTCATAGAGTGTGCGTCTGCTCTTGTGAACACATATGTTTTTTTTTTTTTTACGAGGAGGAAGCATCGAAAGCCTGTACCTCGTCAGTGTGGGATTTTAACCAGCACTAAACCTCCTACTGTCATATACCGAACCCCCCGGTACCACCGTCAGGTATTCCGTCGGGAGGTGGTTTGAGCACTAAGCTCGATCGTACGTTCTAAGTCTATTGTAATCTGTCTTGGGCCGCAGCCTCGTCCCCTTTAAGTTATTTAATATAAATAAGGCATCCATGTACTTACTTACATATGCATGCGACGAGTGATTCCATGTAGGTAAACGTATTAGTTGAAAGTTACCAACAGGAAGATGACCAGGTTTGCGTCGTAGCTCTTGACGGTTGGAACGCCCTGGATTCCAATCCGCCCCAGATTCTTCAATCTATTGCTACGTCTATGACTGAAAAATACTTGTATATTACTGTATGGAATATAATATTATATTTCTCCCGTTGGGAGCTTTGGCGGTTGGAACGCGCTGGGTTCCAATCCGCGTCGACGCCTGAGTGTGCGTGTTTCGGCAGAAAGACTTTGAGCAGTCGGAAAGTCCGAGATTCCGATCTGCTCGATTATTGGGTCCAGCGGAGGTTGTGGATGTTCTACTTGGCGGTTGGAATGGCCTGGGTTCCAATCCGCTGTGATGCATTAATTCCTATGCTGCATTTATGTATGAAAAACACTTTTATATTATTAAATTATTTATTTTTGTTATAATTTTTTTTTCCTCGTTGCGTAGTTTGACGGTTGGAACGGCCTAGGTTCCAATCCGCATCCACGCCTGAGTTTGTGTTTCTACGGAAGGCCTTAAGCAGTCGGAAAGGCCGAGATTCCAATCTGCTCGTACATTGGGCCGAACGGACGATTTGGATACACCACTTGGCGGTTGCAACGGCCTTGGATCCAATCTGCTGTGATGCATTAGGGCACACAAGACCTCTTACCTCGTCTTATATGGTAGTTGAACTTCTGCGTCTTCTTCTTTCCTCACTTCTTAAAACCTTCATCGTCGATGAAATAAAGCCGTTGGCCAAATTCCATTCGTCTTTGCCCATCAGCATGTAATTAACGATCGCTTGTGGTGAAAGGTTTTCTCGATCTGCTGATTGGAGTATGCTCCTCTCGTGGATAAAGCGCGGGCACATTAGGAAAACATGTTCCGCGTTGTCTACTACTCCGATACCACAGAAATCACAGTAAGGGTCGACCTCGTGTTTGAATCTATGTAGATACGACTTAAAAAATCCATGACCGCTTAGAAATTGGGTCGTGTAAAAATCTACTTCGCCGTGGCTTCTTTGAATCCAGCGCTCTATATTCGGTATAAATCGGTGTGTCCATCGCCCGTTTGGCGTGCGATCCCATTTATTTTGCCACTCCGCTAGGCTTATGTCTTCGGCTTCCTTGCGTGCGGCTTCATTTGCTACCCTCGTCCTTGTGAATATATATGCAGACTCTTTAGCTAGAATGTCTATTGGGTACATACCTGCAATTACCAGAGCTGTTTCATCGGACACAGTTTTGAATGCACTGCATACCCTGAGTGCACACAGGCGATAAGTTGACTTTATGCCCCGGAAATAAGATGAGTGGCATACCGCCTCGAACCACACCGGAGCTCCGTACATTATTTGACTTCTAACTACTCCCGCCAGCAGCTTTTTGCTTCGCTGCTTCGGTCCTCTCGCGTTGAGCATAATTCTTGATAGAGAAGTCGTTGTGGTTGCTGCATTGTCTCTAACGTATTCAAGGTGCATTTTAAATGTCAACCTTCTATCGATTTTGATACCTAAATACTTTTTTGCAGGCTTCGTGGATACAGGATAGCCGTTAACTCTGAACGTTATATCCTCCAGCTTTTTTCTGCTTGAGATAAGAACTGACTCTGTCTTCTGTTCTGCTAACGTTAGCCCCTGTTGGTCGAGCCATGTCTTTATTTTCTCCACTGCTGTGGTGGCTGTGTCAGATATCTGTTGAAGGTGTTTGGCAGATATCACCTTCACACCCTGTGGTAGCCGCAGCCGAAGAATGCCGTCGTACATGATATTCCACAGTAATGGGCCGAGGACTGACCCTTGCGGTACGCCGCCGGTAATATCCATCGTCTTCCTTCCTTGCTCTGTGTCATACCAGAGTATGCGATCTTGGAAATAACTCCTCATTATCCGTCGCAGGTAGAGTGATACTCCTATGCGTTCCAATGTGTCTAAGATTTTTGCCCAGTTGGCCGAGTTGAAGGCGTTCTTCACGTCGAGTGTTACAATCAAACAGTACTCTTTGGCTCCTCCTAGCCATCGGGACCCACTGATTGCTTGTCTCGCGAGCTGAGTTACTTCGGTAACAGCATGCACAGTAGATCTTCTCTTTCTAAAGCCGTATTGATCATTCGATACACCACCCAGTGCCTCAATCTCTACCTCCAACCTGTTGGAGATAATGCGCTCGAAGAGTTTACCCGTAGAGTCTAGCAGGCAAATCGGTCTGTAACTCGATGGGTTCTCCGTGGGTTTTCCAGGCTTGGGAAGTAGCACGAGCTTTTGTTGTTTCCAAATCGATGGAAAACAACCTTCTGCAAAACATGCGTTGAAGACTGAGACGAACGACGACATTTGGTGATCGATAGCCACTTTTAGGACTTTGTTTGGCACGCAATCTGGCCCAGGCGCTTTCTTTATGTCCATTCTTTTTGTTGCTTGTATGACTTCTTCTGCAGTTACTTTTTCAAATAAATGTAGATTTACATTATGCACCAGCGAGACCAGCCGTCTCTGTTTAGGGAACAAAGTATCTACTACTGTTTTGAGGAACAGTGCGCAAGTTGGAACTACAGCTTTGGTGGCTTTGAGCCTCTTCATTACAATCTTGTATGCGGATCCCCATGGGTTTTCCGCGGCATCACCGCACAACTCTAGAAAACACTGACGCTTGCTATCTTTGATTGCTTTTTTGAGCAAGTTACATGCTGCCTTATATATTATTTGACTTTCAATGAAGTTTATTCTTCCTCTTGCGCGATGAAAA
Organism: Philophylla caesio; assembly: GCA_963971545.1. Lineage (NCBI taxonomy): Eukaryota > Metazoa > Arthropoda > Insecta > Diptera > Tephritidae > Philophylla > Philophylla caesio. The sequence continues at coordinate 39,934,895 of OZ020608.1, read as the reverse complement.
GATCTCCTAGCCTGCAAGCAGCTCTTCCTCAGCGCTTCGATGTGATCGTTCCACCAGTAAACGGCACTACGATTTTTTCGAGAGGAGCATCTTTTCATTGACGCATCGCAAGCAGCTCGGATGTCTGTCATAAGTTTCTTTGCCATGGCTTCTGCTGGCCCCTGGTATTGTGACACGGGAAACGCTTCGACAAATAAGTCAGCATCGAAGGATGATAGCTTCCAGCCCCGGAAGCTTCCTGGTCGATTAACCCGTTGGAATTTTGCAATATCACATTTTAGATGGCAGATTATTGCGGCGTGATCGCTTTGGGTGCAGCAGTCACTCACTACCCAATCTGCTTGTCTATACAAGCTTCTGCTCACAAAGGTGAGGTAGATAATTGACCCAAATCCATTTCGGTTAAAGGTGTGCTGAGTACCCGTGTTTAGCAAAGCTACGTCTAGGCATGCCAAGGCCTCTAAAAGGGCTTTTCCTTTTGGAGACGTTCTAGGGCAACCCCATTCTTGCGCCCAAGCATTAAAGTCGACAGCTATTACGACATCTCTTTTATCGCTGGCATCCCTACTGATGCTGAACACAATGCTTTCAAACGCTGCAATCGGCATGCTGGGTGGAATGTAGCAGCTGTATATGTAAATATTTTCTACTTTTGCGCACGCGAAGCCTGTTTCTGAGGAGACACATTGCGCCGTCCTTTTGTTTGTAGGGCTCACTGATGATTGCAATATCTATCTTGTGATCCCTCACAGTTTGTGCAAGCAGGTCTTGGGCAGACTGGCAATGGTTTAAATTAAGCTGAAGTAATCTCATAGCATTCTCATTTTTCGGATGGCTTCTTGATATATTGGGCATTTGGCGCATCCGGTGCTATGGTCAAAGCCTTCCGTTCCTTTCTTGGCGCACAGCAGGCATTAGGGCGTACTTGTGCATCCTTTAGCAGTATGATCTGCTTGTCCACACCTAAAGCAGATGCCTCTGTATGTATGTATGTATGTATGTACATGCATACATATATTATCTTCCTGTAATTGTGATCCTATATCATATTCTGTATACCTTTGAAACAAAAATTATAAAGTTTCTGGTTCTGATTTTTGAAAATGGAAGTGCACTATAGTTTCAATGGTATTATAAAACATATTCATACATAAGACATTTCGAATTTATTCCACAAAAACCATTATAATGCATTAATTTTGCGAGCTTTCTACTTACTATATCTCGAAAATAAAGCATTTAACTACTATTGTATATACCTATGTACATTGAATTGTGGAAAAGTAATAATATCAAAAAAACAACTCAGAAAGTATTTAAATATTCAAATTTCATCAATATTATTTAAGTCTTAAATAATAATAATATTGTATAAATGACATCAGTTAAAAGAATTTTGTAACCAGTTATCCATCAGCTTTAATAACAAAATAGTAAGCATAAGCGAAAACAACGCATATGCTAAGCGTTGTTACGTACACACATAATAACAGGCATCGCTAGCTGCGCCTTACATATGTAAATATGTGCCTTTGGTGGTGTCTCCCTGCGCAACGTCCGCCACATTCGTCACATTCGTGCAAAATCCGGACAGGCCGTGAATGCATGAATGATCGATGACTATAAATGAGCGTAGCGAAGAGAAAAAATTTTACATCCCTTAAATCATAAGCAGAGAGTACCCATATTGGTCTCTTTTTTCTCTGTTAGTACACATATTTATGATCGCTTGAGTGGGTGAAAACAAACTTTTTTTAAAGGATAACACGGCTCTACAAAAAAATTTTCGTTCTTCGTCCTAAAGTTTATTTTATGATTTTCTAGTTAATTGTGAACAAAACGAAATGAAAATACCTTTTTTCCGTATAAAGTTTGCTTCTAGATGGCAAGGAGAACGTTTTCATAAGGATATTTTGAGCTTCGAACAATGTTATCAAATATCTCTTATTTCATATCTTTTTAATTTGTTTTCCAGTATTTCTCTGTCTATTGTCTCAAATGCTCTTTTAAAATCAAGGAGTAGTACAATGATTTTTGTTTGTTTTCTAACGCTTTTCTACTCATTTATTAAAAAGTTTACTGCTGTTTCACAAGAGTATTTCTTTCTAAAACATGATCGACATTTTTAAAATAGTTTGTTGTTTTCTATATATATTTCTTCAGCTGTTCCTTCACAACCTTTTAGAGTAACTTTTCTAAGGTTTTCAACCCATTTATTGGTCACACCTCTGGGATGTAGGCTAGTCTTAAGCTATCCCTCATTACACGCATCAGTTGAGGGATAAGCAGCTCTCCACCCTGCCTGAGCATAACTGGTGTGATGCCATCCACCCGGTGCCTTCTAAGGTTCAAAGGAGACAAAGGCCCAGCCGACAGGCCAACAGCTGATCAATCTCCTCGATTCCCTCCATTCTGCCGGGAAGGGTCCCGGATCCTCGAGTCCCACGGCCTGCGAGACCAAAGCAGCATCCGGGAAGTGCGCTCGAAGCAGGGTCAACGATATTTTCCTCTCCGATCCTGCGTAAGTAGCTCAATACCTTTGCAGAAGGTCCTGAAATGGTCGCGCTTAGCTTTGCTGATTTCCTTGCTGTTCTTCGTTAGTTTGGCCGAGTACTCGTCTCAGTGCCCATCTCGTTCTGCTCTATTAGAGCCTCTAAAGACGCCTTAATTCTTTCGTGAGCACCGCAAGCTCCAGAGACCACCATGGGGGTTGCGCTCTATCCTTTGGTTTTGTTTCGGTACAGCTATGGTTAAAAGCATCGACCATAACATCGTTCAATTTATTCACCCTAACCTCTTATTCTGTACAGTGACCTCTGTTGTGCCTGGAATCGACTCTTGGCATATTTAAACTGAATACCTGTCTATACCCGTTCCATTTTGCTTTTCTTGGGTTGCCACCCTGGAAACTTATTGGTATTTTTACATCCAGCTCGAATCTGATAATTCAATGGTCTCTCAGTGGCAAGTCACACCGGAGACGTCACTGTCCCCAGCTGAGAATTATGTCTAGTACCTCCTCTCTAACTCTTGTTACGAAGGTCGGTGTGTTCCCGACATTGTGAATACTTATGTCTTCACTAATAATAAATTCTAGTAGTGACTTTAGGGGGCATTTTGGGGTCTTACAAGCGGTCAGTGCTAGCCCGATTGTCAAACATACACACTCCATGCTACCAAAGCTATCCTTCACCAAGTCCTACAAAGTCATAATACTTGAAAGAGGCACAAGTAAAGAGATGGTAAAAGTTATCAACAAAGGAACACAAGTGTGGTACACTGACGGGTCCAAACTTACCGACGAGAGCAACGGGGGCCGGGGTGTTCGGACCAAGATTTCAAAAAAGTGTCCCGATGGGGTTATACCCAACCCGGCGGAAATCCACGCAATAGAGTTGTGCGCTCACGAATGTCTTCGCAGAAGGATCAATGGAGCCACAATCAACATTATGTCTGACTGGCAGGCAGCCCTTTGGGACATAGACTCCTTCAAGACGGAGTCAAAGCTGGTAGACTGCTGCAGAACGGCACTGGACTCACTAGGAGCCATGATGGCGTGGATGGCAATGAAATGGCGGACTTTCTTGCAAAAAAAGGGGCCCAACAGAGCTTTTACGGCCCTCAACCGTTCTGTGGTCCCTCTAGAGGGACCCCCCAATGGCACTCAGCAAAGGAGAACAAACAATCTAAAAGGTTTTCTTTATCTAAGCAGAGAGTGTCTTAGAACTCTCACCGGGTACTTGAGAGGTCACTGCAGGTTGAGATACCATATATATAAAATAGGACTCTCTGAGGGTGCAGACTGTAGGTTTTGTGGCCTAGATGCGGAGACTTCTGAACTTAAGTGCTTAACTTCTTAAGTAGCCTTAGGATGGAGTGACAAAACTTAAAGGGTTTTTTATTTATTTATTTATTTCATAAGCCTTAGAAGCTACAATTTAACGATACCAGAATATAAATTAACAATAACCAATTTCACAAGGCATAATATAATAATGAGAGAAACTTAACTTTACATAAAGAAAAATCGAGGAAGACAGAATTCGAGATCTCGTTGAATTCGCAAAGTGCACGCGACAAAGGGGCATTTCTTGCATAATTGGTTTTGAGTTTATCCGGATAGAATGGATTGAAATTACGTAAGGTCCTAAATGGCACAAGGAAATTAATACTTTGGAGCAAAGACGGACAATCAACAGTGCCATTAATTATACCATACACAAAAGAAAGTGAAAGAACTGTCCTTCTCTTCTTGAGCGATTTAAGACTTATAAGAAGTAAACGCGAATTTTAAGAGGGTAGGGATCCGAAAATTTCAAAGAACGTAGAACAAATTTTAAAAAACCATTTGCACACGTTCAAGTCTATCTATCAAAAACTGTGAATAAGGTCTCTAAATAAACGCTGCATATTCCAGTCGAGATCTAACATAAGACGAAAAAAGTAGTTTTAGAATATATGGGTCAGTAAAATTTGTACTGTGCCGGCGTACAAAGCCTAAAACTGAGTAAGCATTAGATGTAATAAAATTGATGTGATTACTAAAAGAGAAATTGGAATCAAATATAACTCCAAGATCTTTGATTTCGTCAACATTCCTGAGTATTGTATTCGAAATAGAGTAAGATATGTGCCTGATGTAACGAGCTTTAGCAAGAGTCATATGAAAACATTTTTTAATATTAAGAGAGAGATGTGACTGTTGACACCAAAGAGGTTTGTCACATCGAAAATATCTTCAAGTCATCTGCATATAACAGATATCTGCTAAATGAGAAACACTCGCCAATATCGTTGATGAATAAAACGAAGAGCCACGGCGCTAAGATACTTTCTTGTGGTACACCTGACGTGGCAATGAAAGGTTCAGAGGAAACACCATCGGCTGTTACGACGCAACGTCTATTGCTTAGGTACGATTTCAACCAGCACAGGAACACAGAATGAAAACCTAAGCTTGCAACTTTAAACAATAAAGTATTGTGTGGAACTTTATCGAATGCTTTTAAAAGATCAGTATAAACGCAATCAATTCGGATCCTAGTGAAAAAGAATTTATGCAATATTCACTGAACTCTGCTAGATTAGTAACCGTGGAACGACCAGGAACAAAAGGATGCCTCATCAATGCACAGATTGACGTGATCCCGCTTTATAGAGCGCTCTTGGACAGTACTCGCCACGCCGTGGTGTAAATCCCACCGTTCTGCGATGTATGCAGATCCATTGCTTAATCTAACTCCATGTCTGTCACCGGAAGGAATATGGAGACGTTGTGAAGCGAAGTTATTTCTTTATTTCAAAAGTCGAATAAACTTCAAGTTTTTACTAACTTAAACGTTAACTTATAATATACTACAGAAGTTCTTATGACTAAAACTTAGAATTAAAGTGCAGAAGGCACTGAAACATAATATAATTCAATAATTTGGCATTCTTTGGCAAAGAAAAATGAAGTCGGGTAGAATTCAAAATCTCGTTGAATTTTCGAAGTGAACGCGCTAATGGGGCACTTCTATTTTCGAGAACGTAACATGATAGCACTTGTTGATATTGAGATGGAGGTGAGACCGACAACACCATAAGTAGCCAATAGGTAGGTAAGTAGGTATATGTGGCTGTCACCGTTGTTTCAGCGACCCACTTAGGCCATTATTGAAGGCCCGTTGTGACACCACTAGCTAAGCGTTCATTCCCCTTTGCTGAACCATTTTGAGCTCTTGACGAATCTCGCCAAGCATCTTGGGTCTATAGAACCTAATTCTCCGAGGTCTCCAAAAAGTGGTACCCCTAGAGAGCGTAGCCTGCTTCTTGCTAGCGCTGGACAATTGCATAGAAGGTGAAGAACAGCTTCCTCCTCTTCATAATTTTTGCAGCTTCTACAGCATATGTGAAAGGGTACACCGAGACGCCCCGCGTGGTTGCCTATGAGGCAGTGCCCAGTAAGGGCTCCAATGACCTGAGATATATCATCCCGTTTTAGGGTGTAGAGACCACACGACCGTTTACGATCCATCTAGGCCACGTCTGCCTAGATATCCTACAAGTCGTGGTCTGTGCCCACCTCTCATTCGCACGAGCATAAGCATATTCTTTTAAGAGCAGCCTGCCAGTACCAAAGGGCATACCAATGCGTTCTTTACCAGGAATAATCTGCTTGTCCCTTTCCTCGCAAGTTCATCCGCTATACAGTTACCCTCGATGTCCCTGTGGCCTGGAACCCAGATGAGGTTTAGTCTGTTCTGCTTAGCCATCTCCTGAAGAGATCGGCGGCAATCCAATACAATCTTTGAAGTTATCGCAGCTGAGCTGACTGCTCTAATTGCCGCTTGGCTATCGCCCCTCCTCCCACTGCCATTCAGCTTCGAACCATCTGTGATAACCGTAATACTTCCAGGTAGAGTATATAAATTTTTAGACCACTCCTTCCTACCTGGAATCAACATCGCGAAGTATCTGTCTGGGACCATGGTATCGACGCAGCGATCAGTGCAGTCCGGAAGGAAGCTATACTTACTCAGTATGCGTGATTGTCCACATAGGATAGACTCCCATTGATATGTCTATCTTAGTCGAAGCGCGGCAAGAGCCGCCATCTATTGACCCACGTCGAGGGGTAGAAGGTCCAGAAAAACAGTCGTTTGGTGTTGTTCGCAAAGCTCCGCTAATGCTCGTTGCACTTTACTAAGTAGATTGAGGTTAGCATTTTTGCTCAAGGCAGGCCACCATATGATGACTCCATAAAGAATCGGTCTTACCACCGCTGTATAGATCCAGCGGCATACGCTTGGATTAAGACCCCATTTCTTTCCAATGGCCCTTTGCAGGAGTGCGCTGGATAATATTATTTCTCCTGCTTGGTTTCATATCTAGTGTGACGCCAAGAAACTTGGCTTCCTTCTTTAGATTTAAACGAATACCATTCAGTACCGGTGTAATTAACTCCGGTGTCTTATATTTTCTAGTGAAGAGTACCCACACCACTTTTTCCGAGTTGACGCTAAGACCACATCGCGTGGACCAGTCCCCTACAGCGCGGAGTATTCCTTGCATCAAATCACACAAGGTCTGCGGGAACTTGCACATGTATGCTATGGCGATGTCATCTGCATATGCGACAACCCTGGCGGCACCCCATTCCGTCTCACGCAAGAGTGAATTTACAGTTAGATTCCAGAGTAGGGGTGAAAGTACACCACCCTGCGAAGTTCGGCGAGACACATGACCTTCCCTTTAGGTAAGCATGCTGGTTATTTGACAAAAGTCTTTTATCGATTGTGAAAGAGAGGTGGTTATTAATCAGCCTCTCTAGAGTTTTGAGAACAAAGGATGACAGGCTTATTGGTCTGAGATCCTTCGGGTTCGTATGTGATACTTTTCCGGCCTTGGAAATGAAGACCACTGAAACAGATCTCCATGCCGTTGGTACGTAGTTTAGTTTAAAGCAGGCCCTAAACATGCTTAGTAGCCAATTCGCAGAAGTGTCGATTGTTGCATCCAGCTGCGCAGGTATAATGCCATCCGGCCCTGCTGTTTTTATAAGGTTTAAAGCTTTTTAGCGCTGAAAAATTACTTTCTCTTGAGATAGGGAGATTAACGATTGCACTCGAAGGGGGGCACTCTACTTCCCTTGATTGTGAGTTTCCAGGAAAGCGTGTGTCGAGAAGCAGCTCGACCGTATCTTTTCATGTAGCCGTCCAGGAGCCATCCTGGGTTTGTTGAGCCCGACAGAAGTCTTCTTAGTCTGGCAGTTTCGTTGACGCCTTCAATGCCAGTACAAAAATTCCCCCATGAGGACCTCTTCGCTTCACGTAGAGCTTTTTTATGGACCCGCAGGAGCTGCTTATAAGTCTGCCATTCTAACTCCTGACTCAGCCTTTTCGCCCTGTTCAACTGCCTCCAGCAATCTTTGCGCAGCGGGTCTTAGTCGCGGGACCACCACTGTGGCCTACGCTTTCCTCAAGTTTTGGGGTCAGGGCAGGCTCTGGCCAGGGCCTGCGATCAGCTTGCAGTAAAACAGTCCACCATGTCCTCCAGTTCTAAGATGGTTTTGGGCTCTACCGGTACTGTATGTGGTAGGTTGCTTTCGAGAATTTCCCTATAGAGAAGCCAGTCAGTGTTTATCAGGTTCTTACGAACCTTCGGAGCACTGGTGAACATATCTAGAGTTGTCTCAATATATCTATGGTCTGAGAAGGAGTGTTCGTTAAGAACCTTCCAATTGAATACCATATCATATAGCTTTTCACTACATAAAGTGCGGTCTGTGACCTCCTGTCGATTTTTAACGATTAAAGTGGGCTCTGTGCCCCTATTGCATATAACTAAGTTAGTAGTTAAGAGGTAAATAAAAAGAGACTCACCTCGATTGTTAACGTCGGTGCTACCGACTGTAAATGGTGGGCGTTAGCGTCGCACCCGATGAGAACTAAACTCTCTGCGTGGTCGTTCACTAGATCGCGGAGTAGATCCTGAGGGGGATTCTCAGCCTCATACGCGCCATATATGTGGAGGCCAGTAGCAAAGACTCGCCTCCGATCTTCAGCAGTGTTGTCGTCATGTCTTTATTCACGATACACTCGCAGAGTCACCTCGTCAAGGCCGTAGTAAACACGGCATTGTCTCTTCTCCAGGATCTCCAAAGAGTCCCTGTTCAGAGACAGGACCACTTGCCTTGACGGCCCATCCGGCTCCTCTACTCGTAGGACCTTCCAGTCGCCCGTAGGTATTGTCGGGTTCATCACCGGAGAGCATCTTACAGGCACCCACGCCCTCGCTCTTGGTCTGACTGGAACATCCTTCCAGTCGACAACCGCTAGTTTTGCTCCGGGGTATACAGACCCTACCTTAGCAACGGCGGCCTTATACAGCGCCGCCGACTTTGCATCATCATATGCCACGACCTTTACGTGGCCCTGGAACCAGCCGGCATCTCTGCACGCAGGAGGGGCTCCAGGGTTCTCTAGCAGAACATCCATGATGACGTGTGCCAGAGCCGCCTGCACCTTCAGACCCGTCCTCGTTGCCGCGGTCCAGAACCCCGATAAAAATCCTGTCTCTGGCAACATCCGCAAAACTGGGTCTGGCCACACCGGGTCGGACACACTTCTTTTTAGGAGCAGGTTGTTGCTCCTTTACTGACCTCTGTCTCTTTGTTGGGGGTACTCTATCTTCAGCCGCTACCCCAGCTGTGCTTCGGTATTTGGGTAGTCGAGCTTATGCTCTTTCTACCACCTCCCTTGCACTCTGAGGTAACGTTTCCAACGGCACGCTTCTTGACGTGTATTGACCGCCCGCCCGACCAACCATGATGGGAATCGCCCGTAGTTGCCATCGCGACGATTCCTTATTTATACATTTTTTCGGCTGCTTGTCGCCCGTCCGCAGTTGCGCCAGGGGCCGCGGGTCGACCCACCGTTTTCAGCATAGTCTTCGCAGCCTTACTAAAGCCATTTCTGCAGGGTTTCACCCCTGCATACTCAGGTAACAGAATACTGCAACCACCAGCTCGGTACCAAAAAAACAAATCATTAGGGAGAGGCTAGTCAAGGGACGAAATTAAGGTCAGGCCAAGGGGAGGAGATTGATAGCGAGAGGTGGAAAGGCATCACATCCGAAGATCAGCCGTCGCGTTGCACTTCACTACCCTACCAGGGGTCTTAATCGAAGAGCAAACTTTTAGGTCGTCAGCGTAAATATGGAACCTCGAGAAGGAAGAGCAAAGGCCCTAGAATATTCCCCTAAGGTACAACAGATGATGCAATAAAGTAAAATAACACAGTGCTACAAAGAAGAATAAAGTCGAAATACCTGGGAATTGATGTTATTTTCCTAGTAGGTCTTATCGAGTAGAACGAGAATCCAATTTTGGAATTTGTCAAACAGCCCCAAAATCTCGACTTAATCTTAAAAAACTGTTTTTCGTGCTTTTGCGCACTTCTTAGCCCATATCTTAGCTAATTAACAATTAATTTTCATTCTAAGAACGGTTTAAGAAAGAAGATACTCAGACCTTTTGAAAGCTATATAGACGTCTTAACAAAGCTGAAGAAATTTACTTGTTTTTGCACAATAAACTTAAATTTTGCTACCCTTTTTCTTCTTTTTTTGACTTTGGCGATATTTTCACACACTATTTTATATAAACACAAAATGAGTTTTGAATACATTCAAGGAGTCCGTTTAATACCGAGTTCAACGAATGTTTCTTTTAAAAAATAGGCCAGTGACTGAGTTATTTTACTTTTTATAAGAACGCAATTTTTGCAAAAATTTGCTTCTGTTGTTCTCAAGAAAATTATCACATAATTTTTGAGTTTTTACTGAATTTTGAAGTCTTTATAAATTTCCGTTATACTGAAGTGCACGTGTTGTTTATCTTTTGTTGTGTTTGCTGTTAAATTGGATAAAAATCGTGGTAAAGTAAAACTAAAGTGTGCGACAAGCGTAATAAGTTTTGCTACATTTGTGGCTTATTTACGGATACAAGTCATCGGCGTGATTTTAAAAATAATATTGGTGTTGTAAAAATATATAACAAGATTTTCGAAAGGTTTTATAGTGCGAGTCGCTAGTACGAGACGAAATTTATTTGTGAATATTGCAGCACAACATTAAAAAAATTTAAAGTTCAACAATCAATTACTTTGCCCTTTTCTGTGCCTATGACTTGGCATCATCAGGCTCATCATAAACAAGACGATTGCTTTTTTTGCAAAACAAATGTTTCAGGTCACAATTTTAAATCGCGGAAAAACGTAAAGTATGCGAATGTTGTTACGGTTACAAAACCAAAATACTTATATGCCGAAGTGCCTACAAAAAGTGAGTCAATTGATGCTGGTGAAACATATTAAGTAGAGGAAGAATTCCTTCCTTGTAAATCAAAATCAACGGAAAGGCATTTGGTTTCAAATTCTGATTTCGCCGATCTCGTGCGTGATTTGCATTTATCGAACGAGAATATGAAGTCCTCGGTTCACGACTAAAGCCGTGGAATTTAGTGGAAAAATATTTTCAAATAACATCGGGTAGAAAAAGCGACCGCACTTTGATACTTTGAGAAAGTTTTAAAACTGATGGCAATGACAGTGATCTAGTACATTGTGTAAATGTACCCAAATTATTTTCGGCTTTAAATTATAATTATAATGCAGACGAATGGCGACTTTTTATTGATGGATCGTGTAAAAGTATGTACCCTAAAACAAAAAAATATTCGTGTTCCCTTAATGAAGCCTCTAATGTCACCCTTAGGTTTAAAAGCTGTGTTATTACATGAAAATCTCTTAGCATCAGTTCCAATCGCGTATGGGGTTAACAAGAAAGAAACGTATGAAATGATGGAAAAAATTGTACGGTTGATCGACTATGCCACGCATAACTGGAAAATAATCGCTGACTTAAAAGTGTTGACAATTTATTTGGCATGCAATATCCTCGCTACCTTTGTGAATGGAATAGTCGGGCATCCAATCGCTTTGATCGCAAAGCATGGCCATCTCGAGAGTCACGTCAGATAGGTAGGAGAAACGTTTTAAGCCTCCCATTGGTAAAATCTGATGATGTTATCTTACCACCACTACACTTAAAGCTGGGATACATGAAACAATTTATAAAGAAATTGGATGTTAATAGCGAAGCTTTTCTTCATCTTAAAACTGTCTTCCCAAAATTAAGTAAAGCTAAAATAAAAATGCATTTCTTTCATTCGCATTTGGACTTCTTCCCACATAATCTGGACCAGTTCAGTGATGAACAAGGTGAACACTTCCACCAAGAAATGGCTACGAAGGAAAAAACGGTCAAAAAAGCACTTTTGATATACATATGTATATATTTTCATTAAATAATATTTATTAGTAAATTAAGTTCGTTGTAAATTCTTGCAAAAAATTTTGTTCTTATAAAAAGGAAAATAACTCAGTCACTTTTTGGCCGATTTTAAAAGAAACATTCGTTAGACTCGGTATTAAACGTACACTTTGAATCTAACCAAAACTCGTTTTGTGTTTTTATAAAATAGTGTGTGAAAATATCGCCAAAGTAAAAAAAAAGAAGAAAAAGGGTAGCAAAATTTAAGTTTGTTGTGCAAAAACAAGTTTTCAGTTTCTTCTTTCTTAACCCGTTCTTAGAATGAAAATCAGTTATTAATTAGCTAAAATGTGGGCTAAGAAGAAAAATCTTTTTTTAAGGTTAAGTCGAGATTTTGGGGGTGTTTGACAAATTCCAAAATTGGATTCTCGATCTACTCGATAAGACCTACAAGAAAAATATCATCACTCCCAGGTATTTTTGAGTGTCACACTGTGTAATTAATTTGAGTAAAATCTAGACTTAACAAATTTTCTATGCAATAGCACTCATGCGCAGCTGTAAAATTGGTTTGAATAACACCCAAATTAGAGAACCTTCCAGACCACGAGGTATTGGGAAGGTTGAAATCTACAAAAACACACAGTTGATTATCACCTAGGTTGTTATGAAGTAGATGAACAATATTATCTGAGTGTGCTTTATAGATGTCGTAGTTGCTACTGGGCGGAATATATGATGAAATTTAATATAAGATGCCATAACCTGGTGATCCAATTAAAGAAATACACAACTGATCCAAGATAGTATCAGAATTGCTATGTTCTTTGGTCCAACTAATAACGTGAATAACATTTTGTTTTCGTTCTTTAATTTTTATCCAGTCGTGCGTAAAAGTCAGAGAAAAATGGTAAGAGCAAAGAATTGCTGTATACCTCTCAATGAAATTAAGCATAAATGTGTTACACGTGATTTATTTTTGGTAACTGAGAAGTGGGATTATAAATTTAAAGACTGTGTTGAATTATATGTCTGCAAATCGTGTCGCACGGCATGTTACTTGAAAGAAGAATTTTTTTCTCCGTCGCAGTTGAAGCTGAAATCGTCCATTTCACAAGTGGAAAGAGAAGTGCAAGAAGATTATCAAAGACGCTTAGCGCGGATCGAGAAAAATTAAAACATCTTCGGAACATATAATCAATAAAAATTTCTGTAAACGGATGGTGAAAGGTGAACATTTTCCGCGTAATTTTATGTAAGTTTTGTTATTTAACATGATTGAGAACACTTAAAATATAGCAATTGTTGAAATTTTTTTTGCAAATTTCATTTGTTTAAACAATTAAGGCAAAGAAAAATTGTCTAATGATGGTATAAACACTTTTAATAAGTCCACAAAATTTCATTCATATCGCTCGAATGGTTTTCGAGATATTAATTTTTCGATTAAATCTTGATTAAAAGTTTTGATTGTTAATAACATTAACAAATTACGGAATGGGGGAGGGAAACTTTCACGAAATATTTATTGGTAAGTACATTTTGCAATAAACTTCTTATTTTCGGCTTTCACCATTTAGTGAAAATTTCGTGTCACACTTGACGTGGTTTAACTCAAGAGTTACTTTAAAAGCACGTAGTCTCCGCTGAACCGCAACTAGCACACCCCCACCCAGAGAGCAACCAGTTTTCATTGCATCTCGGTCTTTACGAAAGACATATAATAATTTAGCACCAAAAAACTATTGATCAAAAAAGTCAGTAGTGAGCCACGTTTCCACAAAGGTAATGACATGAAACTTCAGATGTGCGCTTAATGTGTGAACAGCCTCGGATATTTAGAAAGTAAATCCTTATATCATTAAATTCATAACTCTTTTTGTTAGTTAGTTGCTAAGCGATCTTATTTTTGTCAGCAGCCTTTTGAGTAAATTTGAAAGGTCAAATTTTGACATCAGCAATCCATAGTGTAGGATTTAAAACCTTGTCCAAGAAGTGCCACTGATGTGCCACCTGTGTTAGTGGGTTCCCCTTCGCCGCCTTGTGACGGGCGGGGGTTTCTGCTGTTGTTCTTGCCCTCTTCTCTGTTCATTGACAGGCGCGTGTTTTTGATCGAGAGGCCTCGCTTTACTGATCGAGTATCTTCAGTTCTGCTCTTTTGCCTCCACCTCCATCCTCACGCCGGCCATTACTCGAGCCGCGTTTTGGGACTTTCCTTGCTCGAGATAACGCAGGTACCACTTCGCTTCATATCGGCTAAGACCTGAGCGGCGATGATCATCTAACGCTCCTGGCTGGCCTGGTTTCGGAAGTGGAGGTGCTCTGACCCTCCGATGTTTCTTTTTCTGTCGGCTCCTAGATCGCCTCTGTCTTTCTCACTCTCTCTACTCTCGTCCCTGTGAGTATATCAACCGGGCCGGTTTTGTGACCGATCTACCTCGGCAGATTTGTTAGTAATATATAACGAATCATCATACCTGCGAGTAGTACCTTTCTCATCACATGCCTTTTCTCGACGAATTCCGCTGCTGGTACTCGGCTCGTCACCCCATCTTCGTAACTACTCACCTCCAAGACTGTCACATATGTAGACCTCGATTTTGCTGCAGATGTGGTATTGCATATCTTTCAATACAAAATTAACATTATGTATTACTATACATAACACACTCTTTGCCGCGGGTCGACCTACCGTTTTCAGCATAGTCTTCGCAGCCTTACTAAAGCCATTTCTGCAGGGTTTCACCCCTGCATACTCAGGTAACAGAATACTGCAACCACCAGCTCGGTACCAACAAAACAAATCATTAGGGAGAGGCTAGTCAAGGGACGAAATTAAGGTCAGGCCAAGGGGAGGAGATTGATAGCGAGAGGTGGAAAGGCATCACATCCGAAGATCAGCCGTCGCGTTGCACTTCACTACCCTACCAGGGGTCTTAATCGAAGAGCAAACTTTTAGGTCGTCAGCGTAAATATGGAACCTCGAGAAGGAAGAGCAAAGGCCCTAGAATATTCCCCTAAGGTACAACAGATGATGCAATAAAGTAAAATAACACAGTGCTACAAAGAAGAATAAAGTCGAAATACCTGGGAATTGATGTTATTTTCCTAGTAGGTCTTATCGAGTAGAACGAGAATCCAATTTTGGAATTTGTCAAACAGCCCCAAAATCTCGACTTAATCTTA
This sequence comes from Philophylla caesio, assembly GCA_963971545.1. Taxonomy (NCBI): domain Eukaryota; kingdom Metazoa; phylum Arthropoda; class Insecta; order Diptera; family Tephritidae; genus Philophylla; species Philophylla caesio. Next base: position 39,919,895 of record OZ020608.1, on the reverse strand, counting down.
AAAAACTGTTTTTCGTGCTTTTGCGCACTTCTTAGCCCATATCTTAGCTAATTAACAATTAATTTTCATTCTAAGAACGGTTTAAGAAAGAAGATACTCAGACCTTTTGAAAGCTATATAGACGTCTTAACAAAGCTGAAGAAATTTACTTGTTTTTGCACAATAAACTTAAATTTTGCTACCCTTTTTCTTCTTTTTTTGACTTTGGCGATATTTTCACACACTATTTTATATAAACACAAAATGAGTTTTGAATACATTCAAGGAGTCCGTTTAATACCGAGTTCAACGAATGTTTCTTTTAAAAAATAGGCCAGTGACTGAGTTATTTTACTTTTTATAAGAACGCAATTTTTGCAAAAATTTGCTTCTGTTGTTCTCAAGAAAATTATCACATAATTTTTGAGTTTTTACTGAATTTTGAAGTCTTTATAAATTTCCGTTATACTGAAGTGCACGTGTTGTTTATCTTTTGTTGTGTTTGCTGTTAAATTGGATAAAAATCGTGGTAAAGTAAAACTAAAGTGTGCGACAAGCGTAATAAGTTTTGCTACATTTGTGGCTTATTTACGGATACAAGTCATCGGCGTGATTTTAAAAATAATATTGGTGTTGTAAAAATATATAACAAGATTTTCGAAAGGTTTTATAGTGCGAGTCGCTAGTACGAGACGAAATTTATTTGTGAATATTGCAGCACAACATTAAAAAAATTTAAAGTTCAACAATCAATTACTTTGCCCTTTTCTGTGCCTATGACTTGGCATCATCAGGCTCATCATAAACAAGACGATTGCTTTTTTTGCAAAACAAATGTTTCAGGTCACAATTTTAAATCGCGGAAAAACGTAAAGTATGCGAATGTTGTTACGGTTACAAAACCAAAATACTTATATGCCGAAGTGCCTACAAAAAGTGAGTCAATTGATGCTGGTGAAACATATTAAGTAGAGGAAGAATTCCTTCCTTGTAAATCAAAATCAACGGAAAGTCATTTGGTTTCAAATTCTGATTTCGCCGATCTCGTGCGTGATTTGCATTTATCGAACGAGAATATGAAGTCCTCGGTTCACGACTAAAGCCGTGGAATTTAGTGGAAAAATATTTTCAAATAACATCGGGTAGAAAAAGCGACCGCACTTTGATACTTTGAGAAAGTTTTAAAACTGATGGCAATGACAGTGATCTAGTACATTGTGTAAATGTACCCAAATTATTTTCGGCTTTAAATTATAATTATAATGCAGACGAATGGCGACTTTTTATTGATGGATCGTGTAAAAGTATGTACCCTAAAACAAAAAAATATTCGTGTTCCCTTAATGAAGCCTCTAATGTCACCCTTAGGTTTAAAAGCTGTGTTATTACATGAAAATCTCTTAGCATCAGTTCCAATCGCGTATGGGGTTAACAAGAAAGAAACGTATGAAATGATGGAAAAAATTGTACGGTTGATCGACTATGCCACGCATAACTGGAAAATAATCGCTGACTTAAAAGTGTTGACAATTTATTTGGCATGCAATATCCTCGCTACCTTTGTGAATGGAATAGTCGGGCATCCAATCGCTTTGATCGCAAAGCATGGCCATCTCGAGAGTCACGTCAGATAGGTAGGAGAAACGTTTTAAGCCTCCCATTGGTAAAATCTGATGATGTTATCTTACCACCACTACACTTAAAGCTGGGATACATGAAACAATTTATAAAGAAATTGGATGTTAATAGCGAAGCTTTTCTTCATCTTAAAACTGTCTTCCCAAAATTAAGTAAAGCTAAAATAAAAATGCATTTCTTTCATTCGCATTTGGACTTCTTCCCACATAATCTGGACCAGTTCAGTGATGAACAAGGTGAACACTTCCACCAAGAAATGGCTACGAAGGAAAAAACGGTCAAAAAAGCACTTTTGATATACATATGTATATATTTTCATTAAATAATATTTATTAGTAAATTAAGTTCGTTGTAAATTCTTGCAAAAAATTTTGTTCTTATAAAAAGGAAAATAACTCAGTCACTTTTTGGCCGATTTTAAAAGAAACATTCGTTAGACTCGGTATTAAACGTACACTTTGAATCTAACCAAAACTCGTTTTGTGTTTTTATAAAATAGTGTGTGAAAATATCGCCAAAGTAAAAAAAAAGAAGAAAAAGGGTAGCAAAATTTAAGTTTGTTGTGCAAAAACAAGTTTTCAGTTTCTTCTTTCTTAACCCGTTCTTAGAATGAAAATCAGTTATTAATTAGCTAAAATGTGGGCTAAGAAGAAAAATCTTTTTTTAAGGTTAAGTCGAGATTTTGGGGGTGTTTGACAAATTCCAAAATTGGATTCTCGATCTACTCGATAAGACCTACAAGAAAAATATCATCACTCCCAGGTATTTTTGAGTGTCACACTGTGTAATTAATTTGAGTAAAATCTAGACTTAACAAATTTTCTATGCAATAGCACTCATGCGCAGCTGTAAAATTGGTTTGAATAACACCCAAATTAGAGAACCTTCCAGACCACGAGGTATTGGGAAGGTTGAAATCTACAAAAACACACAGTTGATTATCACCTATGTAGGTTGTTATGAAGTAGATGAACAATATTATCTGAGTGTGCTTTATAGATGTCGTAGTTGCTACTGGGCGGAATATATGATGAAATTTAATATAAGATGCCATAACCTGGTGATCCAATTAAAGAAATACACAACTGATCCAAGATAGTATCAGAATTGCTATGTTCTTTGGTCCAACTAATAACGTGAATAACATTTTGTTTTCGTTCTTTAATTTTTATCCAGTCGTGCGTAAAAGTCAGAGAAAAATGGTAAGAGCAAAGAATTGCTGTATACCTCTCAATGAAATTAAGCATAAATGTGTTACACGTGATTTATTTTTGGTAACTGAGAAGTGGGATTATAAATTTAAAGACTGTGTTGAATTATATGTCTGCAAATCGTGTCGCACGGCATGTTACTTGAAAGAAGAATTTTTTTCTCCGTCGCAGTTGAAGCTGAAATCGTCCATTTCACAAGTGGAAAGAGAAGTGCAAGAAGATTATCAAAGACGCTTAGCGCGGATCGAGAAAAATTAAAACATCTTCGGAACATATAATCAATAAAAATTTCTGTAAACGGATGGTGAAAGGTGAACATTTTCCGCGTAATTTTATGTAAGTTTTGTTATTTAACATGATTGAGAACACTTAAAATATAGCAATTGTTGAAATTTTTTTTGCAAATTTCATTTGTTTAAACAATTAAGGCAAAGAAAAATTGTCTAATGATGGTATAAACACTTTTAATAAGTCCACAAAATTTCATTCATATCGCTCGAATGGTTTTCGAGATATTAATTTTTCGATTAAATCTTGATTAAAAGTTTTGATTGTTAATAACATTAACAAATTACGGAATGGGGGAGGGAAACTTTCACGAAATATTTATTGGTAAGTACATTTTGCAATAAACTTCTTATTTTCGGCTTTCACCATTTAGTGAAAATTTCGTGTCACACTTGACGTGGTTTAACTCAAGAGTTACTTTAAAAGCACGTAGTCTCCGCTGAACCGCAACTAGCACACCCCCACCCAGAGAGCAACCAGTTTTCATTGCATCTCGGTCTTTACGAAAGACATATAATAATTTAGCACCAAAAAACTATTGATCAAAAAAGTCAGTAGTGAGCCACGTTTCCACAAAGGTAATGACATGAAACTTCAGATGTGCGCTTAATGTGTGAACAGCCTCGGATATTTAGAAAGTAAATCCTTATATCATTAAATTCATAACTCTTTTTGTTAGTTAGTTGCTAAGCGATCTTATTTTTGTCAGCAGCCTTTTGAGTAAATTTGAAAGGTCAAATTTTGACATCAGCAATCCATAGTGTAGGATTTAAAACCTTGTCCAAGAAGTGCCACTGATGTGCCACCTGTGTTAGTGGGTTCCCCTTCGCCGCCTTGTGACGGGCGGGGGTTTCTGCTGTTGTTCTTGCCCTCTTCTCTGTTCATTGACAGGCGCGTGTTTTTGATCGAGAGGCCTCGCTTTACTGATCGAGTATCTTCAGTTCTGCTCTTTTGCCTCCACCTCCATCCTCACGCCGGCCATTACTCGAGCCGCGTTTTGGGACTTTCCTTGCTCGAGATAACGCAGGTACCACTTCGCTTCATATCGGCTAAGACCTGAGCGGCGATGATCATCTAACGCTCCTGGCTGGCCTGGTTTCGGAAGTGGAGGTGCTCTGACCCTCCGATGTTTCTTTTTCTGTCGGCTCCTAGATCGCCTCTGTCTTTCTCACTCTCTCTACTCTCGTCCCTGTGAGTATATCAACCGGGCCGGTTTTGTGACCGATCTACCTCGGCAGATTTGTTAGTAATATATAACGAATCATCATACCTGCGAGTAGTACCTTTCTCATCACATGCCTTTTCTCGACGAATTCCGCTGCTGGTACTCGGCTCGTCACCCCATCTTCGTAACTACTCACCTCCAAGACTGTCACATATGTAGACCTCGATTTTGCTGCAGATGTGGTATTGCATATCTTTCAATACAAAATTAACATTATGTATTACTATACATAACACACTCTTTGCCGCGGGTCGACCTACCGTTTTCAGCATAGTCTTCGCAGCCTTACTAAAGCCATTTCTGCAGGGTTTCACCCCTGCATACTCAGGTAACAGAATACTGCAACCACCAGCTCGGTACCAACAAAACAAATCATTAGGGAGAGGCTAGTCAAGGGACGAAATTAAGGTGAGGCCAAGGGGAGGAGATTGATAGCGAGAGGTGGAAAGGCATCACATCCGAAGATCAGCCGTCGCGTTGCACTTCACTACCCTACCAGGGGTCTTAATCGAAGAGCAAACTTTTAGGTCGTCAGCGTAAATATGGAACCTCGAGAAGGAAGAGCAAAGGCCCTAGAATATTCCCCTAAGGTACAACAGATGATGCAATAAAGTAAAATAACACAGTGCTACAAAGAAGAATAAAGTCGAAATACCTGGGAATTGATGTTATTTTCCTAGTAGGTCTTATCGAGTAGAACGAGAATCCAATTTTGGAATTTGTCAAACAGCCCCAAAATCTCGACTTAATCTTAAAAAACTGTTTTTCGTGCTTTTGCGCACTTCTTAGCCCATATCTTAGCTAATTAACAATTAATTTTCATTCTAAGAACGGTTTAAGAAAGAAGATACTCAGACCTTTTGAAAGCTATATAGACGTCTTAACAAAGCTGAAGAAATTTACTTGTTTTTGCACAATAAACTTAAATTTTGCTACCCTTGCTATTTTTCTTTTAAAAAATAGGCCAGTGACTGAGTTATTTTACTTTTTATAAGAACGCAATTTTTGCAAAAATTTGCTTCTGTTGTTCTCAAGAAAATTATCACATAATTTTTGAGTTTTTACTGAATTTTGAAGTCTTTATAAATTTCCGTTATACTGAAGTGCACGTGTTGTTTATCTTTTGTTGTGTTTGCTGTTAAATTGGATAAAAATCGTGGTAAAGTAAAACTAAAGTGTGCGACAAGCGTAATAAGTTTTCCTACATTTGTGGCTTACTTACGGATACAAGTCATCGGCGTGATTTTAAAAATAATATTGGTGTTGTAAAAATATATAACAAGATTTTCGAAAGGTTTTATAGTGCGAGTCGCTGGTACGAGACGAAATTTATTTGTGAATATTGCTGCACAACATTAAACAAATTTAAAGTTCAACAATCAATTACTTCGCCCTTTTCTGTGCCTATGACTTGGCATCATCAGGCTCATCATAAACAAGACGATTGCTATTTTTGCAAAACAAATGTTTCAGGTCACAATTTTAAATCGCGGAAAAACGTAAAGTATGCGAATGTTGTTACGGCTACAAAACCAAAATACTTAAATGCCGAAGTGCCTACAAAAAGTGAGTCAATTGATGCTGGTGAAACATATTTAGTAGAGGAAGAATTCCTTCCTTGTAAATCAAAATCAACGGAAACGCATTTGGTTTCAAATTCTGATTTCGCCGATCTCGTGCGTGATTTGCATTTATCGAACGAGAATATGCGGTCCTCGGTTCACGACTAAAGCCGTGGAATTTAGTGGAAAAATATTTTCAAATAACATCGGGTAGAAAAAGCGACCGTTTGATACTTAGAGAAAGTTTTAAAACTGATGGCAATGACAGTGATCTAGTACATTGTGTAAATGTACCCACATTATTTTCGGCTTTAAATTATAATTATAATGCAGATGAATGGCGACTTTTCATTGATGGATCGTGTAAAAGTATGTACCCTAAAACAAAAAATATATTCGTGTTCCCTTAATGAAGCCTCTAATGTCACCCTTAGGTTTAAAAGCTGTGTTATTACATGAAAATCTCTTAGCATCAGTTCCAATCGCGTATGGGGTTAACAAGAAAGAAACGTATGAAATGATGGAAAAAATTTTACGGTTGATCGACTATGCCACGCATAACTGCAAAGTCATCGCTGACTTAAAAGTGTTGACAATTTATTTGGCATGCAAAGTGGCTACACAAAATATCCTCGCTACCTTTGTGAATGGAATAGTCGGGCATCCAATCGCTATGATCGCAAAGCATGGCCATCTCGAGAGTCACATCAGATAGGTAGGAGAAACGTTTTAAGCCTCCCATTGGTAAAATCTGAGGATGTTATCTTACCACCACTACACTTAAAGCTGGGATACATGAAACAATTTATAAAGAAATTGGATGTTAATAGCGAAGCTTTTCTTCATCTTAAAACTGTCTTCCCAAAATTAAGTAAAGCTAAAATAAAAGCCGGTATTTATTAATTTGTTTTCATACCTACTTGTTTTTATTTATTTTTATAATATGTGTATATAGGTATTTTCATTGGACCTTAAATTCGCAAAATTATGAGCGATGTTACCTTTATGAACAAGTTAAGCTGTGTTGAGAAACGTGCGTGGAAGAGTTTGGTAGCGCTATGTGATAATTTCCTTGGGAATAACAGAAGCGATGACTTTATCACGGTTGTAAACGATTTTTTAAGTGCCCATTTCACCATGGGTTGCAACATGTCGATAAAAATGCATTTCTTGCATTCGCATTTGGACTTCTTCCCACATAATCTGGACCAGTTCAGTGATGAAAAAGGTGAACACTTCCACCAAGAAATGGGTACGAAGGAAAAAACGGTAAAAAAGCACTTTTGATATACATATGTATATATTTTCATTAAATAATATTTATTAGTAAATTAAGTTCGTTGTAAATTCTTGCAAAAAATTTTGTTCTTATAAAAAGTAAAATAACTCAGTCACTTTTTGGCCGATTTTAAAAGAAACATTCGTTAGACTCGGTATTAAACGTACACTTTGAATCTAACCAAAACTCGTTTTGTGTTTTTATAAAATACTGTGTGAAAATATCGCCAAAGTAAAAAAAATGAAGAAAAAGGGTAGCAAAATTTAAGTTTGTTGTGCAAAAACAAGTTTTCAGTTTCTTCTTTCTTAACCCGTTCTTAGAATGAAAATCGGTTGTTAATTAGCTAAAATGTGGGCTAAGAAGAAAAATCGTTTTTTAAGGTTAAGTCGAGATTTTGGGGGTGTTTGAAAAATTCCAAAATTGGATTCTCGATCTACTCGATAAGACCTACAAGAAAAATATCATCTTCTTCTTCTTTCATTGGCTCGATAACCGCCTATGCGATTTTGGCCGAGCTTAGCACAGCACGCCAGTTATTTCTCTCTTTCGCTAACTGGCGCCAGTTGGAAATACCAAGCGTACCCAAGTCCTTTACCGCCTGGTCTTTCCAACGCAGAGGAGGCCTCCCTTTTCCTCTGCTACCACCGGCGGGTACCGCGTCGAATACTTTCAGAGCTGGGGCGCTTTCATCCATTCGAACGACATGACCAAGCCAGCGAAGCCGCTGAATCTTAATTCGCTGCACTATATCTACGTCGTTATAAAGCTCGTACAGCTCATCGTTCCATCTTCTACGGTATTCGCCATCGCAAAGGCGTAAAGGCCCATAAATCTTTCGGAGAATCTTTCTCTCGAACACTCCCAGAGCCTTCTCATCAGATATTTTCATCGTCCATGCTTCTGCGCCATACATCAGGACGGGCATAATGAGAGACTTATAGAGCGTAATTTTTGTCCGTCGAGAGAGGACTTTACTGCTCAGTTGCCTACTCAGTCCGAAGTAGCACTTGTTGGCAAGAGTGATCCTCCTTTGGATTTCGAGGCTGACATTATTATTGATGTTAATGCTGGTTCCTAAGTAAACGAAGTCTTCTACTTTTTCAAAGTTATAACTGTCAACAGTGATGTTTGATCCCAGTCGTGAATGTGCCGACTGTTTATTTGATGACAGGAGATACTTCGTCTTGCCCTCGTTCACCTCCAGACCCATTCGCTTTGCTTCTCTATCCAGTTTGGAGAAGGCAGAACTAACTGCGCGGTTGTTAAGGCCGATGATGTCAATGTCATCGGCGTACGCCAGCAGCTGCACACTCTTATAAAAGATAGTGCCTGACCGATTTAGTTCTGCGGCTTGAATTATCTTCTCCAGCATAAGGTTAAAAAAGTCACACGACAAAGAGTCACCCTGTCTGAAACCTCGTTTGGTATCAAACGGCTCGGAGAGGTCCTTCCCAATCCTGACGGAGCTGGTGGTGTTGCTCAACGTCATTTTACATAGCCGTATAAGTTTTGCAGGGATACCAAATTCAGACATTGCGGCATAAAGGCAACTTCTTTTTGTGCTGTCGAAAGCGGCTTTGAAGTCGACAAAAAGGTGGTGCGTGTCGATTCTTCTTTCTTGGGTCTTTTCCAAGATCTGGCGCACTGTGAATATCTGGTCGATAGTAGATTTACCAGGTCTAAAGCCACACTGATAAGGTCCAATCAGTTCATTGACGGTGGGCTTTAGTCTCTCACACAATACGCTCGACAGAACCTTATATGCAATGTTAAGAAGGCTGATACCACGATAGTTGGCGCGAATTGCAGTATCACCCTTCTTATGGATTGGGCAAAGTACACTTAGATTCCAATCAGTAGGCATGCATTCGTCCGACCATACTCTACAGATAAGCTGGTGCATGCGCTTTACCAACTCTTCTCCACCGTATTTGAATAACTCAGCTGGCAGCCCGTCAACTCCGGGCGCTTTGTTGTTCTTGAGCCGTGCTATTGCTATACGGATTTCATCGCAGTCGGGTAACGGAATATGAATTCCGTCGTCATTGATTGGGGTTTCGGGATCATCATCTTCTCCAAGGTGGTCTCTGTCACTACCACTAAGTAGTGTGGAGAAGTGCTCCCTCCATAAACTAAGTATATTCTGAACGTCAGTTACCAGGTCGCCGTTGTCGTTCTTACAGGAATTCGCCCCGGTCTTAAAACCTTCTGTTAGTCGTCGCACTTTCTGAAAGAATTTTCGGGCGCTTTTCCTGTCGGCCAGCAATTCAAGCTCTTCGCACTCACGCATTTCGGCCTTTCTCTTCTTCTCTCGAAAAATGCGTCTCGCTTCCTTTTTCAACTCACGATATCTCTCCCGCAAGGCTCGCGTTGCGCCCGATCGCAACGTGGCCCTGTAGGCAGCATCTTTCCGTTCCGTGGCAACGCGACATTCCTCATCGTACCAGTCATTTTTCCGGGCTCGCTGGAAACCAATAGATTGTTCAGCGGCGGTACGTAAAGAGCAAGAGATGTGGTTCCATTGCTCTGAAATATCGCTGTGTTGATTAGAGCTCTCAGAGAGCAGGAGTGCGAGTCGAGTAGCGAAGTGCGTGGCTGTCTGTTGTGATTGCAACTTTCCGACGTCGAGCTTTCCTTGTGTGCCTTTATGCACGCTTTTTGACGCGCAGAGGCGCGTGCGTATCTTGGCTGCGACAAGATAATGGTCCGAGTCGATGTTGGCTCCTCGGATCGTGCGCACATCTAGGACACTGGAAGCGTGCCTTCCGTCTATCACAACATGGTCGATTTGGTTTCGTGTCTTACCATCTGGAGACAGCCACGTAGCCTGATGTATCCTCCTATGCTGGAACCTGGTACTACAAACTACCATGTTTCGGGCCCCGGCGAAGTCGATCAGTCTCAATCCGTTGTCAGACGTTACCTCGTGGAGACTGAATTTTCCGACTGTGGAACCAAAGATGTCCTCCTTACCCACCTTGGCATTAAAATCGCCTAGCACGATTTTTATATCGTGTTGGGGGCAGCGTTCGAACGTGCGCTCCAGGAGTTCGTAGAAGCAATCTTTGGTCCCATCGTCCTTCTCTTCCGTCGGGGCATGGGCGCATATCAGGGAGATGTTGAAGAATCTCCCCTTTATGCGGATTGTGGCGAGACGTTCGTCCACCGGAGTGAACGACAGTACTTTACGGCGAAGTCTCTCTCCCACCACAAATCCGACACCAAATTTGCGCTCCTTTACATGGCAGCTGTAGTATACGTCGCAAGGGCCTACCGTTTTCCTCCCTTGCCCCGTCCATCGCATTTCTTGGATGGCGGTGATGTCAGCCTTCGCTCTACCGAGGACATCAACCAGCCGGGCAGAGGCACCTTCCCAATTAAGGGTTCGGACATTCCAGGTGCATGCCCTCAAATCATAGTCCTTAAAACGTTTGCCGTGGTCGTCATCTAAAAAGAGGGGTCCTGTCCGAGGCTTTGCTTTGCTTTTCATTGGAAGTTGTTTTTTACGTGGCGGGTTCCAAGCCCTGCGCACAACCCATTGCTGGGGGTTGATATTTTAAATTCGTTTATATAGCGAGCCGCTTGCTCCAAGACAGACGCCCGCTTGCAGCCGCACCTCCTGGTGAACAGACGCTGCGGACTTCAGTGGACCCTTAAACCGAATATGTCGGAGTGGCTCCACTAAAGCTCCCTCTCTATTAGCCGTGACCCATGGCTCCACACGGGTTGGTTACCGTATCTCGCACATGGGTTGCTCACGTTGCCCAGGGTGCACGAACGTGGACGTAAGAGTAGGGATTGAGTACAGCCGCGCAACTGTATCTGCATACCCAGAAGCACCACTGTACCCCATTGCACCCCAAGAAAAATATCATCACTCCCAGGTATTTTTGAGTGTCACACTGTGTAATTAATTTGAGTAAAATCTAGACTTAACAAATTTTCTATGCAATAGCACTCATGCGCAGCTGTAAAATTGGTTTGAATAACACCCAAATTAGAGAACCTTCCAGACCACGAGGTATTGGGAAGGTTGAAATCTACAAAAACACACAGTTGATTATCACCTAGGTTGTTATGAAGTAGATGAACAATATTATCTGAGTGTGCTTTATAGATGTCGTAGTTGCTACTGGGCGGAATATATGATGAAATTTAATATAAGATGCCATAACCTGGTGATCCAATTAAAGAAATACACAACTGATCCAAGATAGTATCAGAATTGCTATGTTCTTTGGTCCAACTAATAACGTGAATAACATTTTGTTTTCGTTCTTTAATTTTTATCCAGTCGTGCGTAAAAGTCAGAGAAAAATGGTAAGAGCAAAGAATTGCTGTATACCTCTCAATGAAATTAAGCATAAATGTGTTACACGTGATTTATTTTTGGTAACTGAAAGTGGGATTATAAATTTAAAGACTGTGTTGAATTATATGTCTGCAAATCGTGTCGCACGGCATGTTACTTGAAAGAAGAATTTTTTTCTCCGTCGTAGTTGAAGCTGACATCGTCCATTTCACAAGTGGAAAGAGAAGTGCAAGAAGATTATCAAAGACGCTTAGCGCGGATCGAGAAAAATTAAAACATCTTCGGAACATATAATCAATAAAAATTTCTGTAAACGGATGGTGAAAGGTGAACATTTTCCGCGTAATTTTATGTAAGTTTTGTTATTTAACATGATTGAGAACACTTAAAATATAGCAATTGTTGAAATTTTTTTTGCACATTTCATTTGTTTAAACAATTAAGGCAAAGAAAAATTGTCTAATGATGGTATAAACACTTTTTATAAGTCCACAAAATTTCATTCATATCGCTCGAATGGTTTTGAGATATTAATTTTTCGATTAAATCTTGATTAAAAGTTTTGATTGTTAATAACATTAACAAATTACGGAATGGGGGAGGGAAACTTTCACGAAATATTTATTGGTAAGTACATTTTGCAATAAACTTCTCATTTTCGGCTTTCACCATTTAGTGAAAATTTCGTGTCACACTTGACGTGGTTTAACTCAAGAGTTACTTTAAAAGCACGTAGTCTCCGCTGAACCGCAACTAGCACACCCCCACCCAGAGAGAAACCAGTTTTCATTGCATCTCGGTCTTTACGAAAGACATAGAATAATTTAGCACCAAAAAACTATTGATCAAAAAAGTCAGTAGTGAGCCACGTTTCCACAAAGATAATGACATGAAACTTCAGATGAGCGCTTAATGTGTGAACAGCCTCTGATATTTAGAAAGTAAATCTTTATATCATTAAATTCATAACTCTTTTTGTTAGTTAGTTGCTAAGCGATCTTATTTTTGTCAGCAGCCTTTTGAGTAAATTTGAAAGGTCAAATTTTGACATCAGCAATCCATAGTGTAGGATTTAAAACCTTGTCCAAGAAGTGCCACTGATGTGCCACCAGTGTTAGTGGGTTCCCCTTCGGCGCCTTGTGACGGGCGGGGGTTTCTGCTGTTGTTCTTGCCCCCTTCTCTGTTCATTGACAGGCGCGTGTTTTCGATCGAGAGGCCTCGCTTTACTGATCGAGTATCTTCAGTTCTGCTCTTTTGCCTCCACCTCCATCCTCACGCCGGCCATTACTCGAGCCGCGTTTTGGGACTTTCCTTGCTCGAGATAACGCAGGTACCAATTCGCTTCATATCGGCTAAGACCTGAGCGGCGATGATCATCTAACGCTCCTGGCTGGCCTGGTTTCAGAAGTGGAGGAGCTCTGACCCTCCGATGTTTCTTTTTCTGTCGGCTCCTAGATCGCCTCTGTCTTTCTCACTCTCTCTACTCTCGTCCCTGTGAGTATATCAACCGGGCCGGTTTTGTGACCGATCTACCTCGGCAGATTTGTTAGTAATATATAACGAATCATCATACCTGCGAGTAGTACCTTTCTCATCACATGCCCTTTCTCGAGGAATTCCGCTGCTGGTGCTCGGCTCGTCACCCCATCTACGTAACTACTCACCTCCAAGACTGTCACATATGTAGACCTCGATTTTGCTGCAGATGTGGTATTGCATATCTTTCAATACAAAATTAACATTATGTATTACTATACATACATAACACACTCTTTGCCGCGGGTCGACCCACCGTTTTCAGCATAGTCTTCGCAGCCTTACTAAAGCCATTTCTGCAGGGTTTCACCCCTGCATACTCAGGTAACAGAATACTGCAACCACCAGCTCGGTACCAAAAAAACAAATCATTAGGGAGAGGCTAGTCAAGGGACGAAATTAAGGTCAAGCCAAGGGGAGGAGATTGATAGCGAGAGGTGGAAAAGCATCACATCCGAAGATCAGCCGTCGCGTTGCACTTCACTACCCTACCAGGGGTCTTAATCGAAGAGCAAACTCTTAGGTCGTCAGCGTAAATATGGAACCTCGAGAAGGAAGAGCAAAGGCCCTAGAATATTCCCCTAAGGTACAACAGATGATGCAATAAAGTAAAATAACACAGTGCTACAAAGAAGAATAAAGTCGAAATACCTGGGAATTGATGTTATTTTCCTAGTAGGTCTTATCGAGTAGAACGAGAATCCAATTTTGGAATTTGTCAAACAGCCCCAAAATCTCGACTTAATCTTAAAAAACTGTTTTTCGTGCTTTTGCGCACTTCTTAGCCCATATCTTAGCTAATTAACAATTAATTTTCATTCTAAGAACGGTTTAAGAAAGAAGATACTCAGACCTTTTGAAAGCTATATAGACGTCTTAACAAAGCTGAAGAAATTTACTTGTTTTTGCACAATAAACTTAAATTTTGCTACCCTTTTTCTTCTTTTTTTGACTTTGGCGATATTTTCACACACTATTTTATATAAACACAAAATGAGTTTTGAATACATTCAAGGAGTCCGTTTAATACCGAGTTCAACGAATGTTTCTTTTAAAAAATAGGCCAGTGACTGAGTTATTTTACTTTTTATAAGAACGCAATTTTTGTAAAAATTTGCTTCTGTTGTTCTCAAGAAAATTATCACATAATTTTTGAGTTTTTACTGAATTTTGAAGTCTTTATAAATTTCCGTTATACTGAAGTGCACGTGTTGTTTATCTTTTGTTGTGTTTGCTGTTAAATTGGATAAAAATCGTGGTAAAGTAAAACTAAAGTGTGCGACAAGCGTAATAAGTTTTGCTACATTTGTGGCTTATTTACGGATACAAGTCATCGGCGTGATTTTAAAAATAATATTGGTGTTGTAAAAATATATAACAAGATTTTCGAAAGGTTTTATAGTGCGAGTCGCTGGTACGAGACGAAATTTATTTGTGAATATTGCTGCACAACATTAAAAAAATTTAAAGTTCAACAATCAATTACTTTGCCCTTTTCTGTGCCTATGACTTGGCATCATCAGGCTCATCATAAACAAGACGATTGCTATTTTTGCAAAACAAATGTTTCAGGTCACAATTTTAAATCGCGGAAAAACGTAAAGTATGCGAATGTTGTTACGGTTACAAAACCAAAATACTTAAATGCCGACGTGCCTACAAAAAGTGAGTTAATTGATGCTGGTGAAACATATTTAGTAGAGGAAGAATTCCTTCCTTGTAAATCAAAATCAACGGAAACGCATTTGGTTTCAAATTCTGATTTCGCCGATCTCGTGCGTGATTTGCATTTATCGAACCGAGGTTCACGACTAAAGCCGTGGAATTTAGTGGAAAAATATTTTCAAATAACATCGGGTAGAAAAAGCGACCGTTTGATACTTAGAGAAAGTTTTAAAACTGATGGCAATGACAGTGATCTAGTACATTGTGTAAATGTACCCACATTATTTTCGGCTTTAAATTATAATTATAATGCAGATGAATGGCGACTTTTCATTGATGGATCGTGTAAAAGTATGTACCCTAAAACAAAAAATATATTCGTGTTCCCTTAATGAAGCCTCTAATGTCACCCTTAGGTTTAAAAGCTGTGTTATTACATGAAAATCTCTTAGCATCAGTTCCAATCGCATATGGGGTTAACAAGAAAGAAACGTATGAAATGATGGAAAAAATTTTACGGTTGATCGACTATGCCACGCATAACTGGAAAGTCATCGCTGACTTAAAAGTGTTGACAATTTATTTGGCATGCAAAGTGGCTACACAAAATATCCTCGCTACCTTTGTGAATGGAATAGTCGGGCATCCAATCGCTATGATCGCAAAGCATGGCCATCTCGAGAGTCACATCAGATAGGTAGGAGAAACGTTTTAAGCCTCCCATTGGTAAAATCTGAGGATGTTATCTTACCACCACTACACTTAAAGCTGGGATACATGAAACAATTTATAAAGAAATTGGATGTTAATAGCGAAGCTTTTCTTCATCTTAAAACTGTCTTCCCAATATTAAGTAAAGCTAAAATAAAAGCCGGTATTTATTAATTTGTTTTCATACCTACTTGTTTTAATTTATTTTTATAATATGTGTATATAGGTATTTTCATTGGACCTTAAATTCGCAAAATTATGAGCGATGTTACCTTTATGAACAAGTTAAGCTGTGTTGAGAAACGTGCGTGGAAGAGTTTGGTAGCGCTATGTGATAATTTCCTTGGGAATAACAGAAGCGATGACTTTATCACGGTTGTAAACGATTTTTTAAGTGCCCATTTCACCATGGGTTGCAACATGTCGATAAAAATGCATTTCTTGCATTCGCATTTGGACTTCTTCCCACATAATCTGGACCAGTTCAGTGATGAAAAAGGTGAACACTTCCACCAAGAAATGGGTACGAAGGAAAAAACGGTAAAAAAGCACTTTTGATATACATATGTATATATTTTCATTAAATAATATTTATTAGTAAATTAAGTTCGTTGTAAATTCTTGCAAAAAATTTTGTTCTTATAAAAAGTAAAATAACTCAGTCACTTTTTGGCCGATTTGGTTGATTATCACCTAGGTTGTTATGAAGTAGATGAACAATATTATCTGAGTGTGCTTTATAGATGTCGTAGTTGCTACTGGGCGGAATATATGATGAAATTTAATATAAGATGCCATAACCTGGTGATCCAATTAAAGAAATACACAACTGATCCAAGATAGTATCAGAATTGCTATGTTCTTTGGTCCAACTAATAACGTGAATAACATTTTGTTTTCGTTCTTTAATTTTTATCCAGTCGTGCGTAAAAGTCAGAGAAAAATGGTAAGAGCAAAGAATTGCTGTATACCTCTCAATGAAATTAAGCATAAATGTGTTACACGTGATTTATTTTTGGTAACTGAAAAGTGGGATTATAAATTTAAAGACTGTGTTGAATTATATGTCTGCAAATCGTGTCGCACGGCATGTTACTTGAAAGAAGAATTTTTTTCTCCGTCGCAGTTGAAGCTGACATCGTCCATTTCACAAGTGGAAAGAGAAGTGCAAGAAGATTATCAAAGACGCTTAGCGCGGATCGAGAAAAATTAAAACATCTTCGGAACATATAATCAATAAAAATTTCTGTAAACGGATGGTGAAAGGTGAACATTTTCCGCGTAATTTTATGTAAGTTTTGTTATTTAACATGATTGAAAACACTTAAAATATAGCAATTGTTGAAATTTTGTTTGCACATTTCATTTGTTTAAACAATTAAGGCAAAGAAAAATTGTCTAATGATGGTATAAACACTTTTTATAAGTCCACAAAATTTCATTCATATCGCTCGAATGGTTTTGAGATATTAATTTTTCGATTAAATCTTGATTAAAAGTTTTGATTGTTAATAACATTAACAAATTACGGAATGGGGGAGGGAAACTTTCACGAAATATTTATTGGTAAGTACATTTTGCAATAAACTTCTCATTTTCGGCTTTCACCATTTAGTGAAAATTTCGTGTCACACTTGACGTGGTTTAACTCAAGAGTTACTTGAAAAGCACGTAGTCTCCGCTGAACCGCAACTAGCACACCCCCACCCAGAGAGAAACCAGTTTTCATTGCATCTCGGTCTTTACGAAAGACATAGAATAATTTAGCACCAAAAAACTATTGATCAAAAAAGTCAGTAGTGAGCCACGTTTCCACAAAGATAATGACATGAAACTTCAGATGAGCGCTTAATGTGTGAACAGCCTCTGATATTTAGAAAGTAAATCTTTATATCATTAAATTCATAACTCTTTTTGTTAGTTAGTTGCTAAGCGATCTTATTTTTGTCAGCAGCCTTTTGAGTAAATTTGAAAGGTCAAATTTTGACATCAGCAATCCATAGTGTAGGATTTAAAACCTTGTCCAAGAAGTGCCACTGATGTGCCACCAGTGTTAGTGGGTTCCCCTTCGGCGCCTTGTGACGGGCGGGGGTTTCTGCTGTTGTTCTTGCCCCCTTCTCTGTTCATTGACAGGCGCGTGTTTTCGATCGAGAGGCCTCGCTTTACTGATCGAGTATCTTCAGTTCTGCTCTTTTGCCTCCACCTCCATCCTCACGCCGGCCATTACTCGAGCCGCGTTTTGGGACTTTCCTTGCTCGAGATAACGCAGGTACCACTTCGCTTCATATCGGCTAAGACCTGAGCGGCGATGATCATCTAACGCTCCTGGCTGGCCTGGTTTCGGAAGTGGAGGAGCTCTGACCCTCCGATGTTTCTTTTTCTGTCGGCTCCTAGATCGCCTCTGTCTTTCTCACTCTCTCTACTCTCGTCCCTGTGAGTATATCAACCGGGCCGGTTTTGTGACCGATCTACCTCGGCAGATTTGTAAGTAATATATAACGAATCATCATACCTGCGAGTAGTACCTTTCTCATCACATGCCCTTTCTCGAGGAATTCCGCTGCTGGTGCTCGGCTCGTCACCCCATCTACGTAACTACTCACCTCCAAGACTGTCACATATGTAGACCTCGATTTTGCTGCAGATGTGGTATTGCATATCTTTCAATACAAAATTAACATTATGTATTACTATACATACATAACACACTCTTTGCCGCGGGTCGACCCACCGTTTTCAGCATAGTCTTCGCAGCCTTACTAAAGCCATTTCTGCAGGGTTTCACCCCTGCATACTCAGGTAACAGAATACTGCAACCACCAGCTCGGTACCAAAAAAACAAATCATTAGGGAGAGGCTAGTCAAGGGACGAAATTAAGGTCAAGCCAAGGGGAGGAGATTGATAGCGAGAGGTGGAAAGGCATCACATCCGAAGATCAGCCGTCGCGTTGCACTTCACTACCCTACCAGGGGTCTTAATCGAAGAGCAAACTTTTAGGTCGTCAGCGTAAATATGGAACCTCGAGAAGGAAGAGCAAAGGCCCTAGAATATTCCCCTAAGGTACAACAGATGATGCAATAAAGTAAAATAACACAGTGCTACAAAGAAGAATAAAGTCGAAATACCTGGGAATTGATGTTATTTTCCTAGTAGGTCTTATCGAGTAGAACGAGAATCCAATTTTGGAATTTGTCAAACAGCCCCAAAATCTCGACTTAATCTTAAAAAACTGTTTTTCGTGCTTTTGCGCACTTCTTAGCCCATATCTTAGCTAATTAACAATTAATTTTCATTCTAAGAACGGTTTAAGAAAGAAGATACTCAGACCTTTTGAAAGCTATATAGACGTCTTAACAAAGCTGAAGAAATTTACTTGTTTTTGCACAATAAACTTAAATTTTGCTACCCTTTTTCTTCTTTTTTTGACTTTGGCGATATTTTCACACACTATTTTATATAAACACAAAATGAGTTTTGAATACATTCAAGGAGTCCGTTTAATACCGAGTTCAACGAATGTTTCTTTTAAAAAATAGGCCAGTGACTGAGTTATTTTACTTTTTATAAGAACGCAATTTTTGTAAAAATTTGCTTCTGTTGTTCTCAAGAAAATTATCACATAATTTTTGAGTTTTTACTGAATTTTGAAGTCTTTATAAATTTCCGTTATACTGAAGTGCACGTGTTGTTTATCTTTTGTTGTGTTTGCTGTTAAATTGGATAAAAATCGTGGTAAAGTAAAACTAAAGTGTGCGACAAGCGTAATAAGTTTTGCTACATTTGTGGCTTATTTACGGATACAAGTCATCGGCGTGATTTTAAAAATAATATTGGTGTTGTAAAAATATATAACAAGATTTTCGAAAGGTTTTATAGTGCGAGTCGCTGGTACGAGACGAAATTTATTTGTGAATATTGCTGCACAACATTAAAAAAATTTAAAGTTCAACAATCAATTACTTTGCCCTTTTCTGTGCCTATGACTTGGCATCATCAGGCTCATCATAAACAAGACGATTGCTATTTTTGCAAAACAAATGTTTCAGGTCACAATTTTAAATCGCGGAAAAACGTAAAGTATGCGAATGTTGTTACGGTTACAAAACCAAAATACTTAAATGCCGACGTGCCTACAAAAAGTGAGTCAATTGATGCTGGTGAAACATATTTAGTAGAGGAAGAATTCCTTCCTTGTAAATCAAAATCAACGGAAACGCATTTGGTTTCAAATTCTGATTTCGCCGATCTCGTGCGTGATTTGCATTTATCGAACCGAGGTTCACGACTAAAGCCGTGGAATTTAGTGGAAAAATATTTTCAAATAACATCGGGTAGAAAAAGCGACCGTTTGATACTTAGAGAAAGTTTTAAAACTGATGGCAATGACAGTGATCTAGTACATTGTGTAAATGTACCCACATTATTTTCGGCTTTAAATTATAATTATAATGCAGATGAATGGCGACTTTTCATTGATGGATCGTGTAAAAGTATGTACCCTAAAACAAAAAATATATTCGTGTTCCCTTAATGAAGCCTCTAATGTCACCCTTAGGTTTAAAAGCTGTGTTATTACATAAAAATCTCTTAGCATCAGTTCCAATCGCATATGGGGTTAACAAGAAAGAAACGTATGAAATGATGGAAAAAATTTTACGGTTGATCGACTATGCCACGCATAACTGGAAAGTCATCGCTGACTTAAAAGTGTTGACAATTTATTTGGCATGCAAAGTGGCTACACAAAATATCCTCGCTACCTTTGTGAATGGAATAGTCGGGCATCCAATCGCTATGATCGCAAAGCATGGCCATCTCGAGAGTCACATCAGATAGGTAGGAGAAACGTTTTAAGCCTCCCATTGGTAAAATCTGAGGATGTTATCTTACCACCACTACACTTAAAGCTGGGATACATGAAACAATTTATAAAGAAATTGGATGTTAATAGCGAAGCTTTTCTTCATCTTAAAACTGTCTTCCCAAAATTAAGTAAAGCTAAAATAAAA
This sequence comes from Philophylla caesio, assembly GCA_963971545.1. NCBI lineage: Eukaryota > Metazoa > Arthropoda > Insecta > Diptera > Tephritidae > Philophylla > Philophylla caesio. The sequence goes on along the minus strand of OZ020608.1, from coordinate 39,899,479 downwards.
GCCGGTATTTATTAATTTGTTTTCATACCTACTTGTTTTAATTTATTTTTATAATATGTGTATATAGGTATTTTCATTGGACCTTAAATTCGCAAAATTATGAGCGATGTTACCTTTATGAACAAGTTAAGCTGTGTTGAGAAACGTGCGTGGAAGAGTTTGGTAGCGCTATGTGATAATTTCCTTGGGAATAACAGAAGCGATGACTTTATCACGGTTGTAAACGATTTTTTAAGTGCCCATTTCACCATGGGTTGCAACATGTCGATAAAAATGCATTTCTTGCATTCGCATTTGGACTTCTTCCCACATAATCTGGACCAGTTCAGTGATGAAAAAGGTGAACACTTCCACCAAGAAATGGGTACGAAGGAAAAAACGGTAAAAAAGCACTTTTGATATACATATGTATATATTTTCATTAAATAATATTTATTAGTAAATTAAGTTCGTTGTAAATTCTTGCAAAAAATTTTGTTCTTATAAAAAGTAAAATAACTCAGTCACTTTTTGGCCGATTTGGTTGATTATCACCTAGGTTGTTATGAAGTAGATGAACAATATTATCTGAGTGTGCTTTATAGATGTCGTAGTTGCTACTGGGCGGAATATATGATGAAATTTAATATAAGATGCCATAACCTGGTGATCCAATTAAAGAAATACACAACTGATCCAAGATAGTATCAGAATTGCTATGTTCTTTGGTCCAACTAATAACGTGAATAACATTTTGTTTTCGTTCTTTAATTTTTATCCAGTCGTGCGTAAAAGTCAGAGAAAAATGGTAAGAGCAAAGAATTGCTGTATACCTCTCAATGAAATTAAGCATAAATGTGTTACACGTGATTTATTTTTGGTAACTGAAAAGTGGGATTATAAATTTAAAGACTGTGTTGAATTATATGTCTGCAAATCGTGTCGCACGGCATGTTACTTGAAAGAAGAATTTTTTTCTCCGTCGCAGTTGAAGCTGACATCGTCCATTTCACAAGTGGAAAGAGAAGTGCAAGAAGATTATCAAAGACGCTTAGCGCGGATCGAGAAAAATTAAAACATCTTCGGAACATATAATCAATAAAAATTTCTGTAAACGGATGGTGAAAGGTGAACATTTTCCGCGTAATTTTATGTAAGTTTTGTTATTTAACATGATTGAGAACACTTAAAATATAGCAATTGTTGAAATTTTTTTTGCACATTTCATTTGTTTAAACAATTAAGGCAAAGAAAAATTGTCTAATGATGGTATAAACACTTTTTATAAGTCCACAAAATTTCATTCATATCGCTCGAATGGTTTTCGAGATATTAATTTTTCGATTAAATCTTGATTAAAAGTTTTGATTGTTAATAACATTAACAAATTACGGAATGGGGGAGGGAAACTTTCACGAAATATTTATTGGTAAGTAAATTTTGCAATAAACTTCTCATTTTCGGCTTTCACCATTTAGTGAAAATTTCGTGTCACACTTGACGTGGTTTAACTCAAGAGTTACTTGAAAAGCACGTAGTCTCCGCTGAACCGCAACTAGCACACCCCCACCCAGAGAGCAACCAGTTTTCATTGCATCTCGGTCTTTACGAAAGACATAGAATAATTTAGCACCAAAAAACTATTGATCAAAAAAGTCAGTAGTGAGCCACGTTTCCACAAAGATAATGACATGAAACTTCAGATGAGCGCTTAATGTGTGAACAGCCTCGGATATTTAGAAAGTAAATCTTTATATCATTAAATTCATAACTCTTTTTGTTAGTTAGTTGCTAAGCGATCTTATTTTTGTCAGCAGCCTTTTGAGTAAATTTGAAAGGTCAAATTTTGACATCAGCAATCCATAGTGTAGGATTTAAAACCTTGTCCAAGAAGTGCCACTGATGTGCCACCTGTGTTAGTGGGTTCCCCTTCGCCGCCTTGTGACGGGCGGGGGTTTCTGCTGTTGTTCTTGCCCTCTTCTCTGTTCATTGACAGGCGCGTGTTTTCGATCGAGAGGCCTCGCTTTACTGATCGAGTATCTTCAGTTCTGCTCTTTTGCCTCCACCTCCATCCTCACGCCGGCCATTACTCGAGCCGCGTTTTGGGGCTTTCCTTGCTCGAGATAACGCAGGTACCACTTCGCTTCATATCGGCTAAGACCTGAGCGGCGATGATCATCTAACGCTCCTGGCTGGCCTGGTTTCGGAAGTGGAGGAGCTCTGACCCTCCGATGTTTCTTTTTCTGTCGGCTCCTAGATCGCCTCTGTCTTTCTCACTCTCTCTACTCTCGTCCCTGTGAGTATATCAACCGGGCCGGTTTTGTGACCGATCTACCTCGGCAGATTTGTTAGTAATATATAACGAATCATCATACCTGCGAGTAGTACCTTTCTCATCACATGCCCTTTCTCGAGGAATTCCGCTGCTGGTGCTCGGCTCGTCACCCCATCTACGTAACTACTCACCTCCAAGACTGTCACATATGTAGACCTCGATTTTGCTGCAGATGTGGTATTGCATATCTTTCAATACAAAATTAACATTATGTATAACTATACATACATAACACACTCTTTGCCGCGGGTCGACCCACCGTTTTCAGCATAGTCTTCGCAGCCTTACTAAAGCCATTTCTGCAGGGTTTCACCCCTGCATACTCAGGTAACAGAATACTGCAACCACCAGCTCGGTACCAAAAAAACAAATCATTAGGGAGAGGCTAGTCAAGGGACGAAATTAAGGTCAAGCCAAGGGGAGGAGATTGATAGCGAGAGGTGGAAAGGCATCACATCCGAAGATCAGCCGTCGCGTTGCACTTCACTACCCTACCAGGGGTCTTAATCGAAGAGCAAACTTTTAGGTCGTCAGCGTAAATATGGAACCTCGAGAAGGAAGAGCAAAGGCCCTAGAATATTCCCCTAAGGTACAACAGATGATGCAATAAAGTAAAATAACACAGTGCTACAAAGAAGAATAAAGTCGAAATACCTGGGAATTGATGTTATTTTCCTAGTAGGTCTTATCGAGTAGAACGAGAATCCAATTTTGGAATTTGTCAAACAGCCCCAAAATCTCGACTTAATCTTAAAAAACTGTTTTTCGTGCTTTTGCGCACTTCTTAGCCCATATCTTAGCTAATTAACAATTAATTTTCATTCTAAGAACGGTTTAAGAAAGAAGATACTCAGACCTTTTGAAAGCTATATAGACGTCTTAACAAAGCTGAAGAAATTTACTTGTTTTTGCACAATAAACTTAAATTTTGCTACCCTTTTTCTTCTTTTTTTGACTTTGGCGATATTTTCACACACTATTTTATATAAACACAAAATGAGTTTTGAATACATTCAAGGAGTCCGTTTAATACCGAGTTCAACGAATGTTTCTTTTAAAAAATAGGCCAGTGACTGAGTTATTTTACTTTTTATAAGAACGCAATTTTTGTAAAAATTTGCTTCTGTTGTTCTCAAGAAAATTATCACATAATTTTTGAGTTTTTACTGAATTTTGAAGTCTTTATAAATTTCCGTTATACTGAAGTGCACGTGTTGTTTATCTTTTGTTGTGTTTGCTGTTAAATTGGATAAAAATCGTGGTAAAGTAAAACTAAAGTGTGCGACAAGCGTAATAAGTTTTGCTACATTTGTGGCTTATTTACGGATACAAGTCATCGGCGTGATTTTAAAAATAATATTGGTGTTGTAAAAATATATAACAAGATTTTCGAAAGGTTTTATAGTGCGAGTCGCTGGTACGAGACGAAATTTATTTGTGAATATTGCTGCACAACATTAAAAAAATTTAAAGTTCAACAATCAATTACTTTGCCCTTTTCTGTGCCTATGACTTGGCATCATCAGGCTCATCATAAACAAGACGATTGCTATTTTTGCAAAACAAATGTTTCAGGTCACAATTTTAAATCGCGGAAAAACGTAAAGTATGCGAATGTTGTTACGGTTACAAAACCAAAATACTTAAATGCCGAAGTGCCTACAAAAAGTGAGTTAATTGATGCTGGTGAAACATATTTAGTAGAGGAAGAATTCCTTCCTTGTAAATCAAAATCAACGGAAACGCATTTGGTTTCAAATTCTGATTTCGCCGATCTCGTGCGTGATTTGCATTTATCGAACCGAGGTTCACGACTAAAGCCGTGGAATTTAGTGGAAAAATATTTTCAAATAACATCGGGTAGAAAAAGCGACCGTTTGATACTTAGAGAAAGTTTTAAAACTGATGGCAATGACAGTGATCTAGTACATTGTGTAAATGTACCCACATTATTTTCGGCTTTAAATTATAATTATAATGCAGATGAATGGCGACTTTTCATTGATGGATCGTGTAAAAGTATGTACCCTAAAACAAAAAATATATTCGTGTTCCCTTAATGAAGCCTCTAATGTCACCCTTAGGTTTAAAAGCTGTGTTATTACATGAAAATCTCTTAGCATCAGTTCCAATCGCGTATGGGGTTAACAAGAAAGAAACGTATGAAATGATGGAAAAAATTGTACGGTTGATCGACTATGCCACGCATAACTGGAAAGTCATCGCTGACTTAAAAGTGTTGACAATTTATTTGGCATGCAAAGTGGCTACACAAAATATCCTCGCTACCTTTGTGAATGGAATAGTCGGGCATCCAATCGCTATGATCGCAAAGCATGGCCATCTCGAGAGTCACATCAGATAGGTAGGAGAAACGTTTTAAGCCTCCCATTGGTAAAATCTGAGGATGGTATCTTACCACCACTACACTTAAAGCTGGGATACATGAAACAATTTATAAAGAAATTGGATGTTAATAGCGAAGCTTTTCTTCATCTTAAAACTGTCTTCCCAAAATTAAGTAAAGCTAAAATAAAAGCCGGTATTTATTAATTTGTTTTCATACCTACTTGTTTTTATTTATTTTTATAATATGTGTATATAGGTATTTTCATTGGACCTTAAATTCGCAAAATTATGAGCGATGTTACCTTTATGAACAAGTTAAGCTGTGTTGAGAAACGTGCGTGGAAGAGTTTGGTAGCGCTATGTGATAATTTCCTTGGGAATAACAGAAGCGATGACTTTATCACGGTTGTAAACGATTTTTTAAGTGCCCATTTCACCATGGGTTGCAACATGTCGATAAAAATGCATTTCTTGCATTCGCATTTGGACTTCTTCCCACATAATCTGGACCAGTTCAGTGATGAAAAAGGTGAACACTTCCACCAAGAAATGGGTACGAAGGAAAAAACGGTAAAAAAGCACTTTTGATATACATATGTATATATTTTCATTAAATAATATTTATTAGTAAATTAAGTTCGTTGTAAATTCTTGCAAAAAATTTTGTTCTTATAAAAAGTAAAATAACTCAGTCACTTTTTGGCCGATTTTAAAAGAAACATTCGTTAGACTCGGTATTAAACGTACACTTTGAATCTAACCAAAACTCGTTTTGTGTTTTTATAAAATACTGTGTGAAAATATCGCCAAAGTAAAAAAAATGAAGAAAAAGGGTAGCAAAATTTAAGTTTGTTGTGCAAAAACAAGTTTTCAGTTTCTTCTTTCTTAACCCGTTCTTAGAATGAAAATCGGTTGTTAATTAGCTAAAATGTGGGCTAAGAAGAAAAATCGTTTTTAAAGGTTAAGTCGAGATTTTGGGGGTGTTTGAAAAATTCCAAAATTGGATTCTCGATCTACTCGATAAGACCTACAAGAAAAATATCATCACTCCCAGGTATTTTTGAGTGTCACACTGTGTAATTAATTTGAGTAAAATCTAGACTTAACAAATTTTCTATGCAATAGCACTCATGCGCAGCTGTAAAATTGGTTTGAATAACACCCAAATTAGAGAACCTTCCAGACCACGAGGTATTGGGAAGGTTGAAATCTACAAAAACACACAGTTGATTATCACCTAGGTTGTTATGAAGTAGATGAACAATATTATCTGAGTGTGCTTTATAGATGTCGTAGTTGCTACTGGGCGGAATATATGATGAAATTTAATATAAGATGCCATAACCTGGTGATCCAATTAAAGAAATACACAACTGATCCAAGATAGTATCAGAATTGCTATGTTCTTTGGTCCAACTAATAACGTGAATAACATTTTGTTTTCGTTCTTTAACTTTTATCCAGTCGTGCGTAAAAGTCAGAGAAAAATGGTAAGAGCAAAGAATTGCTGTATACCTCTCAATGAAATTAAGCATAAATGTGTTACACGTGATTTATTTTTGGTAACTGAAAAGTGGGATTATAAATTTAAAGACTGTGTTGAATTATATGTCTGCAAATCGTGTCGCACGGCATGTTACTTGAAAGAAGAATTTTTTTCTCCGTCGCAGTTGAAGCTGACATCGTCCATTTCACAAGTGGAAAGAGAAGTGCAAGAAGATTATCAAAGACGCTTAGCGCGGATCGAGAAAAATTAAAACATCTTCGGAACATATAATCAATAAAAATTTCTGTAAACGGATGGTGAAAGGTGAACATTTTCCGCGTAATTTTATGTAAGTTTTGTTATTTAACATGATTGAGAACACTTAAAATATAGCAATTGTTGAAATTTTTTTTGCACATTTCATTTGTTTAAACAATTATGGCAAAGAAAAATTGTCTAATGATGGTATAAACACTTTTTATAAGTCCACAAAATTTCATTCATATCGCTCGAATGGTTTTCGAGATATTAATTTTTCGATTAAATCTTGATTAAAAGTTTTGATTGTTAATAACATTAACAAATTACGGAATGGGGGAGGGAAACTTTCACGAAATATTTATTGGTAAGTAAATTTTGCAATAAACTTCTCATTTTCGGCTTTCACCATTTAGTGAAAATTTCGTGTCACACTTGACGTGGTTTAACTCAAGAGTTACTTGAAAAGCACGTAGTCTCCGCTGAACCGCAACTAGCACACCCCCACCCAGAGAGCAACCAGTTTTCATTGCATCTCGGTCTTTACGAAAGACATAGAATAATTTAGCACCAAAAAACTATTGATCAAAAAAGTCAGTAGTGAGCCACGTTTCCACAAAGATAATGACATGAAACTTCAGATGAGCGCTTAATGTGTGAACAGCCTCGGATATTTAGAAAGTAAATCTTTATATCATTAAATTCATAACTCTTTTTGTTAGTTAGTTGCTAAGCGATCTTATTTTTGTCAGCAGCCTTTTGAGTAAATTTGAAAGGTCAAATTTTGACATCAGCAATCCATAGTGTAGGATTTAAAACCTTGTCCAAGAAGTGCCACTGATGTGCCACCTGTGTTAGTGGGTTCCCCTTCGCCGCCTTGTGACGGGCGGGGGTTTCTGCTGTTGTTCTTGCCCTCTTCTCTGTTCATTGACAGGCGCGTGTTTTCGATCGAGAGGCCTCGCTTTACTGATCGAGTATCTTCAGTTCTGCTCTTTTGCCTCCACCTCCATCCTCACGCCGGCCATTACTCGAGCCGCGTTTTGGGACTTTCCTTGCTCGAGATAACGCAGGTACCACTTCGCTTCATATCGGCTAAGACCTGAGCGGCGATGATCATCTAACGCTCCTGGCTGGCCTGGTTTCGGAAGTGGAGGAGCTCTGACCCTCCGATGTTTCTTTTTCTGTCGGCTCCTAGATCGCCTCTGTCTTTCTCACTCTCTCTACTCTCGTCCCTGTGAGTATATCAACCGGGCCGGTTTTGTGACCGATCTACCTCGGCAGATTTGTTAGTAATATATAACGAATCATCATACCTGCGAGTAGTACCTTTCTCATCACATGCCCTTTCTCGAGGAATTCCGCTGCTGGTGCTCCGCTCGTCACCCCATCTACGTAACTACTCACCTCCAAGACTGTCACATATGTAGACCTCGATTTTGCTGCAGATGTGGTATTGCATATCTTTCAATACAAAATTAACATTATGTATAACTATACATACATAACACACTCTTTGCCGCGGGTCGACCCACCGTTTTCAGCATAGTCTTCGCAGCCTTACTAAAGCCATTTCTGCAGGGTTTCACCCCTGCATACTCAGGTAACAGAATACTGCAACCACCAGCTCGGTACCAACAAAACAAATCATTAGGGAGAGGCTAGTCAAGGGACGAAATTAAGGTCAGGCCAAGGGGAGGAGATTGATAGCGAGAGGTGGAAAGGCATCACATCCGAAGATCAGCCGTCGCGTTGCACTTCACTACCCTACCAGGGGTCTTAATCGAAGAGCAAACTTTTAGGTCGTCAGCGTAAATATGGAACCTCGAGAAGGAAGAGCAAAGGCCCTAGAATATTCCCCTAAGGTACAACAGATGATGCAATAAAGTAAAATAACACAGTGCTACAAAGAAGAATAAAGTCGAAATACCTGGGAATTGATGTTATTTTCCTAGTAGGTCTTATCGAGTAGAACGAGAATCCAATTTTGGAATTTGTCAAACAGCCCCAAAATCTCGACTTAATCTTAAAAAACTGTTTTTCGTGCTTTTGCGCACTTCTTAGCCCATATCTTAGCTAATTAAAAATTAATTTTCATTCTAAGAACGGTTTAAGAAAGAAGATACTCAGACCTTTTGAAAGCTATATAGACGTCTTAACAAAGCTGAAGAAATTTACTTGTTTTTGCACAATAAACTTAAATTTTGCTACCCTTTTTCTTCTTTTTTTGACTTTGGCGATATTTTCACACACTATTTTATATAAACACAAAATGAGTTTTGAATACATTCAAGGAGTCCGTTTAATACCGAGTTCAACGAATGTTTCTTTTAAAAAATAGGCCAGTGACTGAGTTATTTTACTTTTTATAAGAACGCAATTTTTGTAAAAATTTGCTTCTGTTGTTCTCAAGAAAATTATCACATAATTTTTGAGTTTTTACTGAATTTTGAAGTCTTTATAAATTTCCGTTATACTGAAGTGCACGTGTTGTTTATCTTTTGTTGTGTTTGCTGTTAAATTGGATAAAAATCGTGGTAAAGTAAAACTAAAGTGTGCGACAAGCGTAATAAGTTTTGCTACATTTGTGGCTTATTTACGGATACAAGTCATCGGCGTGATTTTAAAAATAATATTGGTGTTGTAAAAATATATAACAAGATTTTCGAAAGGTTTTATAGTGCGAGTCGCTGGTACGAGACGAAATTTATTTGTGAATATTGCTGCACAACATTAAAAAAATTTAAAGTTCAACAATCAATTACTTTGCCCTTTTCTGTGCCTATGACTTGGCATCATCAGGCTCATCATAAACAAGACGATTGCTATTTTTGCAAAACAAATGTTTCAGGTCACAATTTTAAATCGCGGAAAAACGTAAAGTATGCGAATGTTGTTACGGTTACAAAACCAAAATACTTAAATGCCGAAGTGCCTACAAAAAGTGAGTCAATTGATGCTGGTGAAACATATTTAGTAGAGGAAGAATTCCTTCCTTGTAAATCAAAATCAACGGAAACGCATTTGGTTTCAAATTCTGATTTCGCCGATCTCGTGCGTGATTTGCATTTATCGAACCGAGGTTCACGGCTAAAGCCGTGGAATTTAGTGGAAAAATATTTTCAAATAAAATCGGGTAGAAAAAGCAACCGTTTGATACTTAGAGAAAGTTTTAAAACTGATGGCAATGACAGTGATCTAGTACATTGTGTAAATGTACCCACATTATTTTCGGCTTTAAATTATAATTATAATGCAGATGAATGGCGACTTTTCATTGATGGATCGTGTAAAAGTATGTACCCTAAAACAAAAAATATATTCGTGTTCCCTTAATGAAGCCTCTAATGTCACCCTTAGGTTTAAAAGCTGTGTTATTACATGAAAATCTCTTAGCATCAGTTCCAATCGCGTATGGGGTTAACAAGAAAGAAACGTATGAAATGATGGAAAAAATTTTACGGTTGATCGACTATGCCACGCATAACTGGAAAGTCATCGCTGACTTAAAAGTGTTGACAATTTATTTGGCATGCAAAGTGGCTACACAAAATATCCTCGCTACCTTTGTGAATGGAATAGTCGGGCATCCAATCGCTATGATCGCAAAGCATGGCCATCTCGAGAGTCACATCAGATAGGTAGGAGAAACGTTTTAAGCCTCCCATTGGTAAAATCTGAGGATGTTATCTTACCACCACTACACTTAAAGCTGGGATACATGAAACAATTTATAAAGAAATTGGATGTTAATAGCGAAGCTTTTCTTCATCTTAAAACTGTCTTCCCAAAATTAAGTAAAGCTAAAATAAAAGCCGGTATTTATTAATTTGTTTTCATACCTACTTGTTTTTATTTATTTTTATAATATGTGTATATAGGTATTTTCATTGGACCTTAAATTCGCAAAATTATGAGCGATGTTACCTTTATGAACAAGTTAAGCTGTGTTGAGAAACGTGCGTGGAAGAGTTTGGTAGCGCTATGTGATAATTTCCTTGGGAATAACAGAAGCGATGACTTTATCACGGTTGTAAACGATTTTTTAAGTACCCATTTCACCATGGGTTGCAGCATGTCGATAAAAATGCATTTCTTGCATTCGCATTTGGACTTCTTCCCACATAATCTGGACCAGTTCAGTGATGAAAAAGGTGAACACTTCCACCAAGAAATGGGTTCGAAGGAAAAAACGGTAAAAAAAGCACTTTTGATATACATATGTATGTATATATTTTCATTAAATAATATTTATTAGTAAATTAAGTTCGTTGTAAATTCTTGCAAAAAATTTTGTTCTTATAAAAAGTAAAATAACTCAGTCACTTTTTGGCCGAATTTAAAAGAAACATTCGTTAGACTCGGTATTAAACGTACACTTTGAATCTAACCAAAACTCGTTTTGTGTTTTTATAAAATAGTGTGTGAAAATATCGCCAAAGTAAAAAAAAAGAAGAAAAAGGGTAGCAAAATTTAAGTTTGTTGTGCAAAAACAAGTTTTCAGTTTCTTCTCTCTTAACCCGTTCTTAGAATGAAAATCGGTTGTTAATTAGCTAAAATGTGGGCTAAGAAGAAAAATCGTTTTTAAAGGTTAAGTCGAGATTTTGGGGGTGTTTGACAAATTCCAAAATTGGATTCTCGATCTACTCGATAAGACCTACAAGAAAAATATCATCACTCCCAGGTATTTTTGAGTGTCACACTGTGTAATTAATTTGAGTAAAATCTAGACTTAACAAATTTTCTATGCAATAGCACTCATGCGCAGCTGTAAAATTGGTTTGAATAACACCCAAATTAGAGAACCTTCCAGACCACGAGGTATTGGGAAGGTTGAAATCTACAAAAACACACAGTTGATTATCACCTAGGTTGTTATGAAGTAGATGAACAATATTATCTGAGTGTGCTTTATAGATGTCGTAGTTGCTACTGGGCGGAATATATGATGAAATTTAATATAAGATGCCATAACCTGGTGATCCAATTAAAGAAATACACAACTGATCCAAGATAGTATCAGAATTGCTATGTTCTTTGGTCCAACTAATAACGTGAATAACATTTTGTTTTCGTTCTTTAATTTTTATCCAGTCGTGCGTAAAAGTCAGAGAAAAATGGTAAGAGCAAAGAATTGCTGTATACCTCTCAATGAAATTAAGCATAAATGTGTTACACGTGATTTATTTTTGGTAACTGAGAAGTGGGATTATAAATTTAAAGACTGTGTTGAATTATATGTCTGCAAATCGTGTCGCACGGCATGTTACTTGAAAGAAGAATTTTTTTCTCCGTCGCAGTTGAAGCTGACATCGTCCATTTCACAAGTGGAAAGAGAAGTGCAAGAAGATTATCAAAGACGCTTAGCGCGGATCGAGAAAAATTAAAACATCTTCGGAACATATAATCAATAAAAATTTCTGTAAACGGATGGTGAAAGGTGAACATTTTCCGCGTAATTTTATGTAAGTTTTGTTATTTAACATGATTGAGAACACTTAAAATATAGCAATTGTTGAAATTTTTTTTGCACATTTCATTTGTTTATGTAAACAATTAAGGCAAAGAAAAATTGTCTAATGATGGTATAAACACTTTTTATAAGTCCACAAAATTTCATTCATATCGCTCGAATGGTTTTCGAGATATTAATTTTTCGATTAAATCTTGATTAAAAGTTTTGATTGTTAATAACATTAACAAATTACGGAATGGGGGAGGGAAACTTTCACGAAATATTTATTGGTAAGTACATTTTGCAATAAACTTCTCATTTTCGGCTTTCACCATTTAGTGAAAATTTCGTGTCACACTTGACGTGGTTTAACTCAAGAGTTACTTGAAAAGCACGTAGTCTCCGCTGAACCGCAACTAGCACACCCCCACCCAGAGAGCAACCAGTTTTCATTGCATCTCGGTCTTTACGAAAGACATAGAATAATTTAGCAACAAAAAACTATTGATCAAAAAAGTCAGTAGTGAGCCACGTTTCCACAAAGATAATGACATGAAACTTCAGATGAGCGCTTAATGTGTGAACAGCCTCGGATATTTAGAAAGTAAATCTTTATAACATTAAATTCATAACTTTTTTTTGTTAGTTAGTTGCTAAGCGATCTTATTTTTGTCAGCAGCCTTTTGAGTAAATTTGAAAGGTCAAATTTTGACATCAGCAATCCATAGTGTAGGATTTAAAACCTTGTCCAAGAAGTGCCACTGATGAGCCACCTGTGTTAGTGGGCTCCCCTTCGCCGCCTTGTGACGGGCGGGGGTTTCTGCTGTTGTTCTTGCCCTCTTCTCTGTTCATTGACAGGCGCGTGTTTTCGATCGAGAGGCCTCGCTTTACTGATCGAGTATCTTCAGTTCTGCTCTTTTGCCTCCACCTCCATCCTCACGCCGGCCATTACTCGAGCCGCGTTTTGGGACTTTCCTTGCTCGAGATAACGCAGGTACCACTTCGCTTCATATCGGCTAAGACCTGAGCGGCGATGATCATCTAACGCTCCTGGCTGGCCTGGTTTCGGAAGTGGAGGAGCTCTGACCCTCCGATGTTTCTTTTTCTGTCGGCTCCTAGATCGCCTCTGTCTTTCTCACTCTCTCTACTCTCGTCCCTGTGAGTATATCAACCGGGCCGGTTTTGTGACCGATCTACCTCGGCAGATTTGTTAGTACTATATAACGAATCATCATACCTGCGAGTAGTACCTTTCTCATCACATGCCCTTTTTCGACGAATTCCGCTGCTGGTGCTCGGCTCGTCACCCCATCTACGTAACTACTCACCTCCAAGACTGTCACATATGTAGACCTCGATTTTGCTGCGGATGTAGTATTGCATATCTTTCAATACAAAATTAACATTATGTATATACTATACATAACACACTCTTTGCACATAAGCCTCACCATGTTATTTGTAGTGAGTTCATTACTTAAAGATTGGTTTATAACATAGAACCATAGATTATTATGGTATGTCTTTCCACAGACACCCGCACACCGTATACCAGTTTCTCCCCTTTTTTACATTCCGACATTTTTCTTGTTGTTGTTGTTGTAGCGGCTAGCTACACCCCACTGGGTTGGCGGAATCCCTTAATCGTTATCGTCAAGCTCAACTAACGAAAGGTCCAGGAAACGAGCCGTTTCAACAGGGTCGGACCATAGGGAGAGGGGTGTTAGTTGAGTAGGTTTGGCCGGGCATGTGAATAGGTGATTGGTGTCGTGCGGAGACTCTTCACATGCCGGGCACGTGTTGGGGGTGTCGGGGTTGATCCTGGATAGGTAGGAGTTTAACCTGCTACAATATCCAGATCTGAGTTGGGCCAGAGTAACGCGGGTCTCACGAGGCAGCTGGAGCTCCTCAGTTGCTATGGGTGGTGGTTGGACTCCCAGGACTGCACTCACAGGGCGGGTGTCGATGTATTTGGACACCGACTCCCTGTGGATGCTGTCCAGAGCCTGTCGGTACGTCCTTTGGTCCAGCGGTAGGTGTACGTATGTCTGGACCTCGTCCGTCAGTTGTGTGAGATGTCCCCTGATGTGCCTGGGTGCCGGCTCCAGCGCGAGCCCCGGACAGTGGCATCCCAGTAGAAACTGTTTTGTGAGCATAATGTTGTGCTCCTGCACTGGGAGCACGCAAGCCTAATGGTAGAGGTGAGCCACAGGCGTCATCAGGAGACATCCCGTCACTGTTCTGAGTGCGGCGTTCTGACAGGTCTCTAGTCTTGACCACTGAGTCCTGCTAGTTTCAGGCGACCAAATTGGCGCGGCATAATTTAGAACCGGCCGGCCAATCGCCTTGTATGTTGCCAACAACGTTTCTTTGTCTTTGCCCCAAGTGCTGCCGGCGAGCGACTTGAGGACTTTGTTGCGGCTCTGTAACTTGTTGACGATTGCGGTTGTATGCGCTGAGAAGGAGACCAGGCTGTCGAGGGTGACTCCCAGGATCTTCGGGTGGTTAACCGTCGGAATGGGGGTCCCCTCGATGTGGATGTCAAGGGTGAGCCCGACCTCCTTCGTCCAAGATGTAAAAAGGGTCGCCGTGGACTTAGCAGGAGACAGCGTCAAATTCCGTCCCGTAAAGTAGTGAGCAAGGTCTGGGAGGTAGCTGTTCACTTTGGAGCACAAGCCATCAATTCCATTGCCGGTAGCCATTATCGTGCAGTCGTCGGCATACGAGATCAGTGTGACTCCCTCGGGCGGGGAAGGGAGTCGCGAGATGTAGAAGTTGAATAATAGGGGGGATAGGACGCCACCCTGTGGTACCCCCTGCTTAATTCTTCTCGCTTTTGACACTGACTCACGGTAGCACACCGACGCTTGACGACCACACAGGTAGTTCGCGGTCCATCGCTTCAACGCCGCTGGGAGAGGTGAGGTCTCCACGTCCTTCAGCAAGATAGAGCGGCTGACTGTGTCGAAGGCCTTCGACAAGTCCAAAGCCACGAGGACGGTTCTCTCACAGGGGCGGTTGCCGTTGAGACCACGATTAACCTGAGTGTTTATAGCGTTAAGTGCCGTTGTGGTGCTATGCACTTTCCGGAAGCCGTGTTGATGCTTCGCCGGGCTGAGGTGGTGGTTGAAATGCGGGAGCAGCAGGGCCTCAAGTGTCTTAACCACTGGGGAAAGCAGGGAGATCGGCCTTCTGGTGACTGACCGTTTGGTTCTGTCGGCCGAAGGATGCAGTGTATATTTTCGACTAAAATAGTTCGCGCATCGCTTCGGGTCCGACGAGGCGTGGTCTCCAAAGGAGATTTCTGTTTGATCATCACGCCTCGTCGGGTTGGACAGGGACCTCACGGTCGACCATAATTTGCCTACTCCGGCACCGAGGTTGCAGGACTTCAGGTGCTCCCTCCACTTGTTCCGCTTATGAACGTTGACCAGGCGTTGGATCTCCCCGTTTAGTTGCCTAATACGGGGATTACCGGGGTCCGCCTGCCGGAGGTGGTCGCGTTCATCCGCTAGAGACACCGCCTCACCCGGGAAGTCAGGACGGATCACAGGGATCCTCCCTGCCGGAATGAAACGGGCTGCAGCGGACTTCACCACCCTGCGGAACAAGCGCTCGCCTACGCGAACGTCGGTTGGAGTTGAGAGAGCACTGAAGGCGTCTTCAGTGAAGTCCTCGAACCGCTCCCAGTCAGCTTTTTTGAAGTTGACATATGTGTGGCGATCCGAGCCAACATAGTTGGCAGGTCTGTCAATCGAGATGATTATGGGTAGGTGGTCTGATGCAAGCGATAGCATAGGTCGCCACGTTATGCTATTTATCAGACCTGCGCTAGCTATTGTTAGATCTGGCGAGCTGCTGCAACTACCCACAATCCTGGTGAGGGCTTCGTCGTTCATGGTGCAGAATGTCGAATGGTCTATCTGCTCTGCCAAATATTTCCCCTACGATCATTTGATAGGCTTGAGAACCAAAGATCGTGATGCGCATTAAAGTCTCCAACTACCAAACGGTTTTCACCACTGAGGAGCGCACCTATGTCAGGGTGATATCCAGCGGGGCAGCAGGAGACAGGGGGTATATATATGTTAAATATTTCGAGCTCGACATCGCCTGACCGGACAGCAATCCCTTGACATTCTAAGGTGCTGTCCCTTGGGTCGATGTCTACATCGATGAGACGATACTGCACGGTGTTGTGTAGAATGAAGGCTAGGCCTCCACCATTATCTCGCTCGCGATCTCTACGAAGCACGTTGTAACCGTCGCAGCTCGTTAAAGTTGAGCTGCGACGTAGCTTCGTTTCTTGGACCGCAGCTATTAACAGCCCGTGTCGAGCCATGAAGGCAACCACCTCCGAGATCTTGTTCGAGAGTCCGTTGCAGTTGAACTGTAGGAGTCTCGTCTGTCTCGGTAGGGTTGTCGCGTTGAGGGGGGTGAGGGATTGGATCCGAGTCATCGTTGTCATCAAAAAGAGCAGTATCCAGTTGATCTGTAAATTTGTTTCTTCTTTTAATATTGGATTCATGTATATTTTTTAATCTCAGCTTTTTATATTTAGGCTCGTTCTTATGACGTAGTGCTTTATAATTTCTTACGTAGCCTTCATCATGCTCTATAGTAATATTTTATCTGTTTTCGTTTCTTTTAGCTATGTATTTTTCCTTAACCTTGCTTAAATGTTCGTAAACTATTTCTGCCTTTACCTTTCCGCAATCAATGTCTATGGGTCTTGCATATGTCGCTGAGTGGAATGATTTGTTATAATATTCTACATATTTGAAAATTTTTTCTTGTACTGACAGTTCTTTATCCTCTATCTCGGCTACCCTTAGTCTTTCACCAATTGTATTGTGAAACCTTTCTATGTCTGAGTTTCCTGTATGACTGTTAGGTTTTGTAAAATGTACTTCAATATTTTAAATTTTTTAGAAATTCTCTGACATTCACACAGTTGAACTCATTATCAGCTATAATTTTCTTTGGCTTACTTTTGAGTGAAAAAATTGTCTTAGTTTTTCTACAAGAGTTAAGCTATTTCTATTTTCTAACGGCAAGGCTACTGCAAATTTTGATAATTTATCGATTATTGTTAAAAAATTGTGTTTTAAAATGGTAAAAGTATCTTATGAACAGTGTGCTTTATTTCCTTTGGAGTTTCTGTTAAGTGGAATTTTGGTTTTTAGGGTTTTCGATCATGTTTTGCCCTGTTACATACGTCGCAGTTGTTGATAAATATTTGAATCATAATCTTAAATTTTTTTTTGAAAAATAAGCGTTTTAAGGCCGTGATAATTTTCATTGATACCAGCATGTCCAGTTTCATTTTTGTGGTATTTTGCAATGTAGCGATAGGCCTCGTCTTCGTTTATCATGTCCTTAGCATGATATTTGCATTTAAAAAATTTAATGTTTCTGCCAAAAATTTGAATTAATTTTAATTGCACTTTATTGTATTCACTTTCGGGAATATCAGAAAAGATTCCTACTTTACCTTTTCCTAAATATTTCCTGAAGATATCTACCATGTATCCATTAGTAATATCTTCTTGACTTATGTAGATTTTTAAATTAGTACCTATTGTCTCACTTTCTTTTATTTTGTATTTACATAAAATAATCTGAGTACGGAAGCGATTGACAACTGTTTTCAATATTGAAAAATGGTCCATTGACTCTTCCTCTTGAGAGTGAATCGTTGCCGTTGTGCTAATGTTGTCTTCATAAGAGTCTTCAGATGATTGATTTATTAAAAAAATTTCTCCAGTGTCCACATTTAACCTGCTAAGGAAGTCGGCTAAAGTATTCTCCTTGCCTTTTATATTTTAAATATCATATTCCCAAAGCTTAAGGAGCCATCTTTGCAAACATGGATTTATATCTCTGCCTTTATATTTCGTCTGTAACCATTTTAGTGGTCTGTTAGAAGATCAAATTGTTTACCATAGACATATGGCCTAAGTATGAAATGCAGCAATTTTAGCGTAGTCCTTGATAAACTTTCTATAGTAGCCAGTTACTCCCAGAAATGACTTTATTTGCTTCGATGTTTCCGGCAATTTAAATTTTTGAATGGCGTCTACTTTATTAGGGTTCAGTTTGAATCCATTTGTAGTGAGTATGTGTCCCAGATACTCTGTTGTTTTGGCAAAAAATTTACATTTATCCACTTGGATTTTAAGACGATGATCTCTAAGTTTTTGTAAAACTTTGTCTACATTTTCTTTATGTTCTTGGAGAGAGGAACTAAATTTAAGGATATCATCTAAATAACCTACACAAATTTTATTTATATATTCCCTTTAAACGGAATTCATCAATCTTTGGAAGGTTGCTGGAGCATGTTTTAAACCAAATGGCATTCTTACGAATTCGTAATGCCCTAATGGAGTGGAAAAAGCTGTCTTCTTACGATTGCATTCCTTAATAACAATCTGATGAAAGCCCTTAGCAAGATCGATTGTGGTAAAATATGCAGCCTGACCTAATTTTCCTGATATACAATGCAACGGACTTTCCGGGGTGCTGGATGTAGCTCTCGGTTGTCCAGGGTATCTGCAATGAAATTAACCCTATCTCCTCTATGAATCAATACACCTTCGCTTTGTTTCGCTATCGTTATTTATTCTTCATAATGCTACCTCGTAAGCGTAGAGCTATAGTTGGTTTTAAGCCATACAGTTAGCACCCGACTCAGTGGTTTAAGCCCACCTCGAATATAAATTAATAGTCTCAGAGGTTTGATCCATTTTTAACTACTCGTATGACTCACGTTGCGACGCGTATCATGTATGCCTAACGACTGCCTTTTTGATATTGATATTGCTCCTTTTATACTGTTTTGCCCGTAGGCAGACAGTTATCCTTATAATAACAATTTCATATATATTGTGTGAAAAGTAATAACTATATATGTATGTTGTATGACAAAGTAATAATTCTAGTTAAGTTTATGTACATATATGTACATGTGTAGATACGTATATGTGTATGTAGATAATTCAATTTAAATGCTTATATGTGTGCGTGTTTAAACTAATATAATTCATGTTTGATTTTTTATGTTATTGTGTATGTAATATATATATCTAAAGTGTTGTGAGGGCTCAGGATCATAGGATCCAGGGTCCTCACAC
Organism: Philophylla caesio; assembly: GCA_963971545.1. NCBI lineage: Eukaryota > Metazoa > Arthropoda > Insecta > Diptera > Tephritidae > Philophylla > Philophylla caesio. Next base: position 39,880,484 of record OZ020608.1, on the reverse strand, counting down.
TCCCTCCTTACTCCCGGCAGCGAAGCCTACGGTCACCTTTCCCGTCTTCGTAATACGCACCCTATACGCCTGACCGTGAATGGCACGTTTAAATGATTGTCGCGTACGGCTCTGACGTTAGTAGCTTACGTGTGATTTTATTTCTGCTACCAACTCCTCCGGTAAAACGCTTATATTCGGATGGACCTGCCAACCGCTGGCACACTCGGCTCACCTTCTTGTAGCCAACGCTCGATGTCGGCCCCAAAATCCGTCTCTGCTGACAGCTTTAGTTCTGTTTCCAGCAATGCTTTATCCAGCTAGTCACCTTGGTCAGCGCCTTCTATGTTACTTGCCGGAACCATTACATAGTCGACGTACCCGTTGCCGATATGTTTGTGGTCCTCTGTCGCCAGTGAAAATTCGCCTCGCCTCTTTGGCTGCTCTTCTTCTTCGGATGATATGGTCATTGGTGGCGTCGTTCGCTCGATGTTGTAACCCACTTGCTCGTCGTCATCGGAGTAAATACTAATGTGTGATGTATCATTTTCCATCTCCTCCTCATCCCTTGTCGCTAGTGGCGTATTGTTGGATAAGTATGCTGCACCCCAAACGTTCGCCATATCCTCTGCATCGTCCGCGTCATTTTGTGGTGGCACAAACGGCTGCGTACTTGCCAGGCTCTCGTTGTCACCGGGTTCTTGCTGCTGCTCATCGTCGCTCCGATCTTCAACTCCCCACTTGCCTTCGATATGGTGCCGGATCTCCTTCTCCGTCAGGCGCTTGATACACACCTTAAAGTGCCATCTCGCGCTGGTTCGGCCAAGAAACTTGTTAGTTGCTGCTGGTGTCTGCTCATCCTTGCGCGCCCTTTTTCACTTGTGCCTGGGCGGCCGTGGCACATCCTTTTTATGCGAGCAGTAGTCATTGCGCGACCAATTGTATTTTCTTGAATTTTCGGCACTTTTCCAGCAAAATTTCTGTTATTTGCTGCCGTCTCACTTTATTTTTGTTTTCGCAGCTGTAAACCAGTGATGCTCATCTACAGCAACATAATTCAGTAGTGCCAAATATTTTGCTACTACCGCTTCGGTCAGCATTGACAATATGATAAAATCTTGAGATTAATATTAATTATTAAGATAAGTACTATTACTTGTTTATAATATTATTAAGGTAAGTATTATTGTTTCCCTCTGAATATTATAGAAATTATATATTTTTTTTTTCTTTCTTTTTTCTATCTTCTCATTATTGTTAGGTTTTTACTCTTTTTGCTCTCGGTTTATATACCCTTCGGATGTTATGTGCCGAATTTCTGCTCTCGTTGATTTCCCGACGCCCTCTTGTATTTTTTTTTTTGAAACCTATCCCCTTCCAGGTCTCTTCTGCCATGATAACCACTCTCCTGTTGATGATTATCGAGTTCACACACTTCAGTTACGTTGAAACTTCTCTGTTCGTTGTTCGGCGGTAAGCTTCGGTAGCGTCACGAGGGAATTGTTAATGGTTGCCTCGTAGTATGGTTTAAGATCGATACGTGCGCCGTTCTTCTTTTTCCTTTGTAAATTTTGTCGAGCTCGACGATCACTGGTGAAATAAAGTTCAACATGAGATGCGGCCCTCCGTATTTCGGTGCCAGTTTAGCCGTAAAGTTGTCTACAGCCTTGGCGAGGTAGTGCTCTCTTACTAGAACCTTATCTCCCACGACCGGTTGCCACGATCTTTTCCGCAGATTGTAGTGCCTTGCTTGCTCTGCTGAAGCCTTCTGTTGATTGTGTCGTACAAATTCGAAGACCTCCTTCATTTTTGTTGCCTTAAGGTGCGGTGTTGTTGGGGTATGCTCGGCTCCCACTGTATGTTCGTCATACAATGCTTTCGGTAGCCTCGGTTCTCGTCCCTGAATTACAAAGGCTGGGCTGTAACCGGTTGCTTCACACACGCTAGAATTGAGTGCCAGAGTCATCTCTGGTAGCAAGTCATCCCAGTTCCTTTGGTCCTTAGTGTTGAACTGTGCCATAAGTCGTTTAATGTTGCAGTTAGCTCTCTCTGTCGGGTTTTGCTGAGATCTGTACGGCGCAGTAAATTGCTGCCTTATCCCCATCTCCTCTAGGAATTGTTTAAATTTTGAGCTGATAAATTGCGTTCCATTATCCGTGATTAGGATCTTTGGGACGCCGCATTTGCCAATGATTCGCTCTCGGACTGCCCGAATTAGTCCTTCTGCCGTTGCCCTCCGCTTTGCTACAATCTCGATCCATCTCGAGAAACGATCCAATATTACCAACGCCATAGTATTTCCATGTTTAGACCGCGGAAGAGGTCCTGCGAAGTCTGCGCACACCGTCGGCCAGTGTTCTTCGGCAAGCTGCATCAACATCTTCCCGTCTGCTTGCTGTTGGCTGGGTTTGTATAGCTGGCATGTCTCACACTGTCGCACGTATTTCTTTATGTCGCGAAACATTCCGGTCCAATAGTACCGAGCTGTTGCCCGCGCGATCATTTTACGGATTACCATATGGCCTGCACTGGAGACGTCGCGTATCTCCTTTAAAACTCTTTGTCTTTCCGTTGTGGGAACGCATGGTAGCGCATCGTCGCCATCCATTTGACCAGATATTCGCCGGTACAGTTCACCATTTTTGATGATGAAATCAGGAAACTTTTCTGGACACCTCTCCACCTCTGCCATTTCCTCTTTGAGCCATTTACACCCGGCTGCGACACCTCTTGCCGTCAGCCACCACTTGCGTCAGCCACTACATTCAGTTTACCCTTGCGGTAATGCACTTCAAATGAGTACTGCTGCAGTTCTAGCGAATTCGACCAGACGGACAAGCCAACACTGGCGCCTGGGTTAGCGCGTTCTTCAGTGCCTCAAATGCTGTCTGTTGTTCGCTGTTCCATTTCCACTTTTGGCCCTTCTTCAACATGGACGGCAACACATGGGCCACTTTGGAGAAGTCGGGGACGAACCTACGGTACCAAGAAGCTATACCTAGAAATCGGCGCAACTCTCATTTACCGGTCGGTGGCGTGAGATTTTTGATGGCCGCGACCTTCTCAGGGTCTGTGCGGATGCCTTCTTCGCTTATAACGTGACTCAGATATTTCTTGAAAATTCACACTTCTCTGGGTTGATCCTGAGGTTCGCGCGTCTTAGTCGCTGGAAACCTACCGACAGGTGTTGGACGTGTTCCTGCAGTGTTGTACTGGTAATAATAATATCATCTAGGTAGGCAAATGCATGCGGCTCGAACTCTGGACCGATGACCTGATCCAACGCACGCTGAAACGTCGCCGGGCGGAGTGTAGCCAAAACGGCATTACACGCCATTGAAAAAGGCCGCGTCCTGGTACTGTAAATGCCGTGTATTGCTTGCTCTTCTATTCCATCGGGATTTGCCAATAGCCGTTTTTCAGATCTAGGCTGCTGATGTAACGCGCACTTCTTAGATGGTCAAGGATATGTTGGATCCTCGGTAGAGGGTACGCGTCAGGCACTGAACGCTCGTTCAGCTGCCGATAATCTACACAGAGTCTCCACTTTCCGTTCTTCTTCTTTGCCAACACTATGGGGGCGCTGTGTGAGCTGTGTGAAGGTACAATGTACCCTTTCTCTATGAGGTCGTCGATCTCCGCGTTAATAATTTCCTGCATCTTCGGATTCTTTGGGCAATACCTTTGATTTAGCGGTCGGTCATCCATCATGACGATTCGGTGAGTGGCGATGTTAACTACTCCCGACATCTTCTCAAATATGCACAACTATTGTTTTAAGAATCCCTTAACTTCATCAGTAGTTGCGGCTTCAGTCGACGTAGGATTTGAGGACGGTTCGTCGCCTTTATCCGGTCTCTCGGTGTCTTCCTGCCGTATCGCCGTGAGTTTCTCGCTTTCTTCATCGTGACTCTCTTCCCGGAACGTGACGTTCTGGTCTCCACAACTCAATCGAACGCTTGCCTTTGACACATAATCCGTTCCGAGTACCACGTCGTCCATCAAACCTGGTAGTATCAAAAGATCCATCTCGTGGGTCTGGTTCCCCAATTTCATTCTTGCAGTTACTGCCTCCCGCACGGTCTTGAATCTGCCATCGCCCATTATAACTTGCGTCGTTGTGCGTTTGAACATCCCTGTCTCTAGCTTTCCCTACATCGCCTCGCTCAGAAAACTTCTGATTGCTCCTGTATCCACTGAGGCTACTACATGGATCTCGTTTACTTTGATCGTAGCCATAATCCGCCCTTTCACTTGGTTTTAAACGTTATTTAGTCTGTGCGAGATTGATCCACTCGAGACCCCACCCCTCGCTGCGAATGAGGCCTCAGACCATTTCCCGATGTGTTACGGCAGCAATTTCGAGTTGGGATGTTGCATCGGCCACATGTCCAGAAAAACTCCCTCCGCGTTGCTCTACAGTTGTTGCGGGGTTCGGGTTGGCGTTGTGTGTTCGCTGTTTCGCTTCTCCTAGGCAACTCGCGCATGTGATGGTACCACTCCATGGTTCGTGGATTTGTTCGCACTGCGGCCCTGGATGTGTCTTTCACCGAAGCGATATTTTCGAAACCCTTAGCCAGACTCACTAGCTCTTCCAGCGTGATGAACTCGGAACGTTTGACGTACCATTGATACTCGCTTCGAGAGTTCTTGTAGATTCGCGTTAGCTTCTCTCCGGAGGAGTAGTCAGAAACGTGCAAGTTTAACAAACACCTGATTGAATTTTTGTGCGCATCTAACTATGCGAAATGAAAAACGTTGCATTACTTGCTTCTTGCATGTTTAATACTCGTTTTTTATAATTTTGACGTTTAAAACTCTGTTTTCTTGCTTGCAAATTTGTGCTGGGTAAAATTTGTCCAGCAAGAATTTGCAACTTCCCCTCAAAATTAAATGTCATTTTGCGCTCTTAATTTCCCCTTCCTTGGAAATTTTTTGGTCACCGCGAACGCGATTTGACAAAAATTGTGATATTTTGTAACAATTCGTAACAATTATCAGCATTGCGAACACTCTTTATATTACATCTTCTCCTTTTTATTTCTAAAATCTACAGTTTGGTAACAACTACTTGGAACTGGACGGCGTCCGCTTCTGCGAAGGGTGGTAGTTCCCACTAACATTTGTCAAAAAATACATCTTTATTTTCTGTTATTTCTTTATCGTTATGATCATAATCCTGAACATCATTACCTGATTCATGTTGACAATTCACATTTTTTCTAAAATTACAAACTGTTTTGAAACTTTCTTTTTTCGTATTTGATTTACATAAATATAACGAATATAATTATTTACGTTTATCTTAACTCAGAGATCTTTTTCAGGATAACAACATGTAACCATTTAACAAACTCCTAAAAATGATTTAAATAATATAATACCTTCCCTACTTTATAATCAGAACTGAAGTTTTTGTGCTTATCAGTATAGGAATTAGTAATAAAATGATTTCTTACATTCACATTTTTAAAGTTTTCTCAATTCTTAACAAATGTAATACAAATCTAACATAAATGAAGGTAACTGACCAGTTGCCGTTGTAGGTGAATTACGATAGTAAAGTAAGAATTTTTTACTTTCTGCTCCATGGATAAGGAAACTTCTCGGCTCAAACAATACTTTTTGAGAACTTTTTTAATGTTCGTATACAACTTTCCGCTAATCCGTTAGACTCCGGATGATATGGTGGACTTTTAGATACTTTAATACAATAGTTTTTACAAAACCGAATAAATTCGAAACTTTGAAATTATATTTTTTGGATAACCAAAATATTCGAATACACTGACTACATGAGAAGCCATGGTTGAGCTCATGATTTTTATTTCACAGGACTTATGGGGCTGAGCGAAAGCAGGATGTGTATGAAGCGCATAATACCGCACACCTATGCACCCAGCTTATCCTACACCACGACCGTAGTGCACGATGAGAAATCGTACCATTCAAGAGGTGACTCTGTTTCTACTGTACACTACTAGTCTTGACCCGGAAGGTGTCGAAACTATCCTCCCCCTTAATTCAGGGTGTCATGCGTCAAGCCTATCAATGGTTGGCAGTAAGGGGGTTTTCCGACTGTATTTCAAAGGTGCCTCCGGGATGCCTGTCCGCCTTGGGGAGTAACGGTGGACTTGCTGCTGTATGGGGCTCGGCCGTAGTCCGTTCCTTCCCTTGCCCTTTTTTCCGGCCACCGAAAGGTCTCGGTTCAGTAGGTGGTCAAAGAACCAGTTGTAATATGTAATCAAAACACTCGGAACCTAGCACGGGTACTGCCGCCGCTGGACATAGTGATGCAAAGTCGGAAAATGTTATGGAGACCGCATCGACGGTTCCGAAAGGGGCGATACGGCTGAAAACAAACCTTCGGTCCTTCACAGCGACTGGAGAAATGGCTACGCCCCTTGATGAAAAGCCACCCTCCAACGAAACCGGAAGCACCAAGTCCCCGAGGGAAAGTCGCTTCCAGTAAAAAGGTAAGGGCGACCAACACCCTAAACCCCTCCTACCCTGCAAAGTGTAGTGGACAAGCATGGGGTCCTCGCCGGACAAAAACTCGATCACCACTGCGTACAACACTGGCAGGAAGGAAGCAGCCGAAGCAAATGACTCTGATCAGCGCCCCGGCTGCTCCAAAGCCATAAGGCCTTACGTCAGGGCCCAGCGTGGCCGTAGGGCAACCACGACAAATTGTCGGAGGCGCAGAAAGATTCATTAGAGTGGGCTAAGGGAGTCATGGCCACCAGCGAAAAACGCACCTCAGATTTTTCTGGGGTGCTCCAACATCTCCCCAGGTCCAATTACCAAGTCTTTCTAGGGAAATACTGCGGGGACATAGTGAGGTATGATAAACTGGAATGGGCACTAATGCCCTTCTCCCAAAGTGAAGTATCTAGGAGTAATTCGGGATGCAAAACTGTCGTGGAAATCTCAAGTTGAGCACAAGACCTCTAAAGCATTGGCAGCCTTCTGGCAGTGTAAACGGGTCTTCGGCAAAACGTGGGGGCTATCACCAAAGGGTACCCTCTGGATATATACCTCTATGATCAGACCCATAATCAGCTTCAGTGGTATGGTGGAGCATACTCTTAATTAATAGCCTGGGGGACCTGCTTGCTAAACTTCAGAGAACAATCGCCGTGTGCTGTACAGGGGCATTCTCTACAACACCTGGTATTGCTCTTGACGCATTGCTGCACTTACCGTCACTTTGTATATTCATGCGTGGGGAGGCCTTAAAGGCCACCTGCAGACTTAAAAGAAACGTGCCGTGACAGCCAAGCTGAGGTTGCAGATGGGCAAAACTCTTGATACATTCAATCTCAGAAGGACTATCAAAACACTTGCTCTCGCTTAACAGGCGGGACTGCAGGCAACTTGTTGGACTGCTGACCGGTAACTTCACGTGGCATAGACACCTGACAATGATAGGCGTACATGACAACCCCATATGCCCATCATGTTCTGAAGAGGAAGAGACGGCGGAAAACTTTCTGTGATTCTGCCCCGCCTTTGCAAGAACTAGGTATGAGGCATTTGGTCGCGACGTGTTGAGAGACGAACACCTGAGCTCTTTGACACCCCAAATCTACTAAGATTTATTCGTAAATCCTGCATATTTAAAACAGTTTAAAAGGCACATGAAAACAGTACAATGGACGGCATGTAGTCTGAGTGCTGTTTTCTGCACGCGTTGTTTCGTGCCTGATTCCAACAAAATAAAAATGCCCTTCGAACCATACAAATTTCCAGGACTAGACTGAATTTTTACATGAGGTTTTAAGAAGAAATAAAACGCGTATAATTTAATGCTTTGGTCAATAATTTAGCTTTATTATTAAGATAAGGGTTTGCCGAATATTATCTTCGAAGGCGTCAATCGTCTCGGGCGTAGCTGCGTAGGCAAGCGACTTCACATACCCTACAAAACAAAGTCCAGCGGTGTTAAATCGCACAATCTTGGAGGCCACGCCACAGACCCTCGACCCGAGATAATGCGCTCACTAAAAGTTGTATTCAATTAATTGAATATTTCGTTGGCTATATGGCATGTAGCACCATCTTGTTCGAACTAATGGTCGTCCACATCAACATCTTTCAATTTAGACATGAAGAAGTCATTAATCATTGCTATATAGCTTTCCCCATTGACTGTAAGATTATGGCCGACTTTGATTTTGAAGAAATATAGACCAATGATTCCCTCTGCTCATAGAGCACACCAAGCAGTGACTTTTTGAGGATGTTGTAATGTTTAAGGGTGCTGGGACCTCTCAATGTTTCTAATAAGTTTGAGTGTTCTCTTAGCTCTTCAGCCGCATTTGTCCGAGCATTAACATGCACGGTCATTCTCGTAATGAAACTCGCGCTTGAATCTTAGGGTAAGAATGCTTTATTATGGCTCAACGCCGTCTTTTATATACTTACAATCTAAATGGTTCTTTCTATGGGCAACCAATCGAATCATTGGTGGCTCTCTATTTCCGCTATTTTTATATTTCTTACATCCAAATGCTTACTCGTTATTTCTACTATGTCATAAGAGTCATGTGCACTAACCCACATCTGCTCGGTAACCTGATCTTGCGTTTCTACTAGCAAGCATCGAGTGCACCTCATGTGGTGCCGTACGATAAACCATCGTGTGTGCTGTCACATGTGCTTTGCATGTGTCATCACTGCTTGTGATTATGTCACACACGATGACCATTACAAACTCAGCAGCAATATGCAGCGCATGTGGTGAAGTGGTTGGGCACACTACACCCTTCCCCTTAAGAGGAGTATAAATTAATTGTAGTTTCTTAAAATCTAAATTGATTTATAATGAATTGTGTTATGTTTTTGTATCTTCATATAGATATTACTTATATTAAATTTATTGTGTTAGCCGGCTCAAGGTCAATTGAAAACTCAAATTTTGGTTTTTATATTCCAATATATTTCGATTGCTCTTCGGCAATCGTCTTGAGGGTAACTATTTAATAATAACAACGTTTAAATACAATTAACAATAATTTTGACAATAACGTACATATAAATATGCATAACAACAATTACAAACATACATACATTTTTTTACACGTCCTCGCTGTTTAACGTGGAGTTTCGTACTAAATTTGTTGTCAACAAGTGCCTGTACAAGTGAGCACAATTATCAGTGTCCGTTTTGTAGTTCAGTCTTATGTTTGTCGGTGTGTTGATTATGTGAAGCATTTCTAAAATAAAGCGTTTGCCATAGTGTTGTTCTTGTTGTAATATACTGGCGTCGTTTAAATTCGGAGAGTGACCGCTGGCTGCACAGTGGGCCATGAGTGCTGTTTTCTGGAGGTCGGTATTATGGCATTGTTTGAAATCCGACTTATGTTGTGCCTGTCTGGTTTTTAATTTTGACTTCGTTGTTCCTATGTAAACCTTATGACATATTTCATTGTCTTTACCGTTGCACGGGATTTTATAAATAATGTTACTTTTCTCTGTTTTAGGTATCGTTGCTTTGGTTTTATTGAATAAATTTTTTAAAGTATTGTTAGGTTTATGTGCTATTTTTATTTCATCTTCATTGTAGCAATTTGATTTCGTTAAGCGTTCTGATATTTGAGGTACATAAGTTACTGCTTTAAATTTAATAGGTTTGTCAAGGCGGTGTTTTTGGTTTGAGGATCGCGATTTTTTTAATAATTTATCTATTATGTGCCTCGTAAAAAAATGTATGTATGTTTGTAATTGTTGTTATGCATATTTATATGTACGTTATTGTCAAAATTATCGTTAATTGTATTTATACGTTGTTATTATTAAATAGTTACCCTAAAGACGATTGCCGAAGAGCAATCAAAATATATTGGATTATAAAAACCAAAATTTGAGTTTTCAATTGACCTTGAGCCGGCTAATAAATTTAATTAAAATGGAAAGGTCGCCAAAAAAATCTCAAGATATTACTTATAAATATTGTGTAATTCTAAATTCTAAGTTAATTTATTTTTACTATTTACTACAAGTATGTTTGTATTTCTATCATTATGGTTTTATTTTCTTACTCCTATCTTTAACTAGGTTATTATTGTGTACAATTATTTCTTTTTTGTTTTTAAGAATGGTGCTGTTTAGACCATCTGGTCTAATTATTTTATAAGGTCCTTCAAATGGTAAATCCAACTTCTTCTTGTTTCCAATTTTTAAATAAATGTAATCATTTACTGTGAAATGTGCTTTATTCACTTTTGATTGCTTCTGTCTAGCTCTTAATCTGCTTTCATTCAGGTTTATAGCAGCATTGTCGTGTGCATGTTTAAGTTTTATTTTCAGTTCATTCATGTAGTTGTCTATGTCATATACTTTTTCTTTAGCGCTTATTATGTCATTTGGCAATCTACATACATAGCTTTCCAAACACAAGCTCAAAATGTGAATACTTTGTTGATGTGTAGGGTGTCGAGTTGCAGTAGTACATGTAGTATGGTATGAGCTCGTCCCAGTCATCTGTATTCTTAAGTGTCATTAAATATTCATTGAATACCCTAAAATTTCGTTCAATTGAACCTAATGTCTCATGGTGGTATGGAGTTAAATTTACTTTGTTGATTTGTAATTGTTTACATATATATTTTTCAGCAGCTCATTGGTAAATTATGTATGTGCCCTTGTCAGTTTTTATATTTCGCATACACCCATATTTCAAAATAAACTGTTGTACGATTGCCTTTGCGACAGTTACTGCATCTTTTGTTTCAAGCAATGAAAGCATGTAGAGGAAATTTTTGGACGGTCGTAGCGGTCCGACTGTGTCAATCACTATTTCATCAAACGATATTGTTGGTGTATCGAGTTACTTTCGCTTTTGCGCATTGCTTGCAGTCGTTAATATATTTTATTATCATTTGTCTCATATTTTTCCAAATGTATTTCTGCTTAAGTTTTGCTAGCATTCTTCTTATGCCGCTGTGGCCACCATGAATTGAGTTGTGGTAGTCTTTTATTAATTCTTGCATTACCTTTTGTGATTCAATTCTTTTGGGAGGTTCATATAAAATATATAATATATAATCGATATATTATATCATTTATGTTCAATATCTCTTTGTAGCGTATGAAATGCAATTTAAATTCAGTTATGTTTATGTTGTCAAGGGCTTTGCTATTATTTGCAAGTGATAGCTTTTTAATGGCTAGATTGCTGGCCTGACAATAGCTTCTTCAGAATCATTTAAATTTTTGATAAGGAATTATCACTATATTCTACAATTAGGTCACTCTTTGGTACTGTGATTTTAATATTGTTGGGCTTCATACTTTCATCCTTCTTGTATTTGAAGTCAAGTCGTTTTTCACGCCTTATATCGGAAATTGATGTACATTCCCAAATATGTAGGTGATCAGGCTTCATATATGATTTTAAGGTTTCCGTGTTGTGCGATTTCATCTTTTCTTTTTGCCCTTTGCTTGAATTTTGATTATTTTTCATCATTGCCCTCGTTACAATGTTAACGCTTTGTTTTGGAATCATTTCTTTTGGCTTTTTTATGTTAAGCTGAATTCGCGATAATGCATCAGCATCAGTGTTCATTTTTCCTTGCTTATAGATTATATCAAAATCATAGTCCATCAAATCGACTCTTATTCTAGTTATTTTGGATGAAGGATTACTATGTTTGAACAAGCTTACCAGTGGTCTGTGATCTGTGTATACGGTGAACTTTGTGCCGTACAGATAAGACCTAAAATGGTTTATACCCCATTGAATTGCTAGTAACTCTTTTTCAATTACTGGTTTATTCAATTCATATTTGTTTAGGGATTTGCTTGCATATGCAATAGGCTTATCTTTTTCAATTTCACCTTGTGATAGTACCGCTCCTAGCGCAAAATTGGAAGCATCAGTTGTAAGTATAAATCGTTTCGAGAAATCTGGATAACGAAGTATTGGTGGTGAGAGTAATTTGTATTTCAATGTGTGAAAAGCTTTGTCACACTCATTGTTCCAGTTGAATAGTTGATTCTTCTTTAGTAGCTGATTTAGTGGTTGTGCTTTTTTTTATAAATTTGCATTTTGCCGGATTATTTTTAAATTGTGTACACTTAGTAATGCCAAAACTTTTTCCAAGTTCCGTTTGTGCTCTAGTAAGCTCTTCCCAAATACTATTACGTCGTCTACATAGAGAAAAGCTGATTCACTGAGCCCACTGAGTGCAATTGATAGCATTCTTTGGAAGCTGTTTGTTGAAATTTTTAATTTAAATGGTAACCTTTTGAACTAGTAGTGACCCTTGTTGGTAGAAAATGCTGTGAGTTTCCTTGAGACTTTGTCTAACGGGATTTGGTGGAATGAACTCGTCATATCCAATGTGCTGAATTAACGTGCTCCTCTGAGTTTGTCTAAAATATCATCCAAGCGAGTTAATGGCAATTTATCGTCTACCATTTTTTATTTAATGTTCGGAAATCTACCACTAATCTCCACTTCTTTTCTTCTGTACTACCCTTCTTTGAAACGAGTAGCAGAGGTGAGTTATAAGGACTGACGGAATGTTCAATGACATCATCCTTTAGTAATTTATCAACTTATTTTTCTATCACCTGCAGCTGTGTGTGTGGTAGTCTGTAGTTTTTAGTGTACACAAGTGTTCTATCCGCCAGCTCAATGTGTTGTTCATAGAAATTGTTGACGGTTAAAGCTTCTTCTTCAATATGAAATATATGTTGATATTTTTTTGCAGATTTCTAATATTGCATTCGTGCTATCGCTTGCCACGTTGTCTAATGCTAATTCATCTGTTACTTTCATGAACTTATTGTTATTATTGTTATAGTTATTACTTTCTCCATAATTGTAAAAAGTTATTCTCTTATGTTGGTTTCTAGTTGTTTTTAAATCATCTAGTTGCATGTACATAGGTAATGTGATTTGTCCTTCCTTTAATTCTAATGTTATAACATTCGACTCGTAATCAATTTTACACTTATATTTTATTAGGAAGTCTCTGCCTAAAACTACATCTGCTTTTAGGTTATTTATTTGTTTTAAAATATATAATTTGTTCTTTATTTTACTGTCTTGGCAATTAATGTCAATTTCGACAGGTTTGTATGCAGTTATGGTACGATTCACAATGCCATTTATTTTGCAATTTGTGTTGACTTTTTTGGAATTTACTGGTATTGCTTTTAGCAATTTCTGCATGAACCCTCGAAGCTGTTTTGTTCGATCGGAATGCGCTTTTAGTGCTGACTTTAGTGTCTCAAAGCTGTCCGGTGTTGCTTCCGATAAAATTTTATTTTTTACCTTTTCTGACAATTTTGTTGCTAAAATGAATTTGATTAGTGTAGTCTTCTGTAAATCATGTGTGAAGTGTCATGGTAGAGCTTAATTAGCCCTAGGAATTTGTTGAGTTCCTTATATTCTCCTTTGAAGGTTGGGATTACCTTCGCTGCTGTTACTAAATCAAAAGTTGACATTGTTTTGGAGCTTGTTTCCTCAGATATTTCTGAACCTTCTTTCACAATTAGATACTCTTCTATTCTCGTTTTTAATTCATGAAATTTTTCATTCAGAATTGTCAAGTCTTTGGAGTGTGCGGTATGCACAATGATGTTCCAGCTGTTTGCATTTAATGCTTGCGTATTATTTACGTAAGCTTGTGTGTAACTTCTATTAGGACTTTTCTTTAGTTTAGTTAGTAGTTCCTCTAGTACTTTGAATTCCATTTATCTTATAATTTAATATATATATTCATTCATTTTTTTTAAGTTGTGCTTATATTACGATATGCTTGTTTTTTAGGTACTTCTTATAATAAGAATTAATTTTTGCTAATAATGAAATTATTAAAATTATGCAGTTTATGTATACCAAATTTTTTGTGTCCTCATTTTCGCCGTTTATTGTCGCACCTGCTGCTGCTGCGTTATTGTTGTTGTTAATTTTTTCTTCTTTCGATGGAGTTCCACCCATCTTGACGCAATTTCTCTAGTTCTTTAATCAGGTTTCGTTTTTGTTGGCCTTGGCTAATATTGATCACTCTTTGTAGATCGGCACACTTCTTTTGATGTCTCCTTTTCTTTCCGCCACGCCTTTGGCTTAAATATTGTTGGCTCTCTAAATTCTTGCAGTTTCAGGCTTTGGATTTGTTGCCTTTGCCGGTACTGCTCTAAAGTAATTGATTTGGGCTCAGCTGACTTCGGAGTTGGTATATACTCTGGATATTCTTTTATCGGAGTTTTCACATTATATTCTTCATCTACCATTATCCTAAACTATCAGTAGTTCCTAAGTTCGGTTTGCAGGATAGCCATCTAATGTTTGAGGGTGCTGGGACCTCTCAATGTTTGTAACAAGATTGAGAATTCTCTTAGATCTCCATCGAGTGCACCTCATGTGGTGCCGTACGATAAACCATCGTGTGTGCGGTCACATGTGCTTTGCATGTGTCATCACTGCTTGTGGTTATGCCACGCACGATGACCATTACAAACACGCCGACTCAGCAATATGCAGCGGATGTGCTGAAGTGGTTGGTCACACTACAATGTAACGGCGTTTCAAATTCGACAATTTTGTTTATTAACGTACCCATTCAACTAAAAGTGAACTTCATCGCTGAACAAAATTTTCTTGTAAAAATCGGGATCGGTGGCTTACGCAAAACCTAAAGATTTCAGGGCATAAGCGTCACCTCATTTCTTCTCAAAAGAATTGAAAGGCTCATAAACGAAAATATTCGGCGAAATATGAGAAAATACGTCTTCAACTCCAACTAACACGCATGATCGAGAAAGGATTGGCTATAAAGGAGTGTACGCTAGGAATCTTTCTCGATATAGAGGGAGCCTTCAACAATGTATATTCCGAAGGTGCCACAGGTCCCACAGGATGGGAGTGCTGCAGGGACTAGTGAACACCCCAAGGAGGCGTTCTTTCCCCCTAATTGTGCAATCTTACGGTAAATGATTTACTCTTAAACCTCAAATACACTGGCTGCCAAGTCGTTTCATATGGGGACGACATAGCAATCATAAGTGATTTGCTACAATATGCAATCAACACTGTTACCTACCGGTCGGTGAAATGTGGACTCAGCGTAAATTTCACCAAGATAGAGGCGGTACTCTTCACTAAGAAATATAAAATTCACACTTTTAAACTACCATCTGTAAACGGGACAGGACTAACCCTTTCAACCGAAATCAAGGACTGTGATTTGACCTATTATTTTATACGGCATCATCGTATAGTGGCCGGCATTGAGCAAAACTCTATTTAGAGCCAAGGTAGAACGAGTACAGAAGGCAGTCTCAATGCTTCTTACGGCAGCACTGCCCTCTTACTTACTTAATTATGCATCAACCGCCTAAGCGAGTTTGGCCGAGGTCAACAAAGCACGCCAGCTGCCCCTGTATCTTGCTAACTGGCGCCAATTTAAAATCCCAAGTAAAGCCAAGTCTTTTTCTACTTTGTCTTTCCAACGCAGAGGAGGTCTTTCTTTTCCTCTGCTACTACCAGGTCAAAAAACTTCAGGGCTGCGAAGCCGCTGCACTATGTCTACGTATTTGTACAGCTCGTACAGCTCATCGTTTCATAGAATGCTATATTCGCCGTCGTAAATACGCATAGGTCCATAAATCTTTCGAAGAATCTTTCTCTCGAACACTCCAAGAGCCCTCTCATCTGATGTTGTCATCGTCCATGCTTCTGCGCCATACAATAGGATGGGCATGATGAGAGACTTATAGAGTATGGTTTTTGTCCGTCGAGAGAGGACTTTACTGTGCAATTGCCTACTCAGTCCAAAGTAGCACTTGTTGGCAACAGATATTCTGCGTTGGATTTCAAGGCTGACGCTGTTTTTGGTTTTAATGCTGGTTCCTAAGTAAACGAAGTCCTCTCCTTTTTCAAAGTTATAACTGTCAACATTGATATTAGATCCCAGTCGTGAATGTGCCGACTGTCCATTTGATGACAGGAGATACTTCGTCTTGCTCTCGTTTACCTCCAGACGCATTCATTTCGGTTCTCTATCCAGTTTGAAGAAGGCGGAACTAACTGCGCGGTTCTAAGACCGATGCTGTCAATGTCATCGGCGTACGCCAGCAAATGCACACTCTTATAAAAGATCGTGCCTGATCGATTTAGTTCTGCATCAGGTTAAAGAAATCGTACGACAGAAAGTCACCCTGTCTGAAACCATCAAACGGCTCGGAGAGGACCTTCCCAATCCTGACGAAGCTGGTGGTGTTGGTCATTTTACATAGCCATATAAGTTTTGGCGGGATACCAAATTCAGACTTTGCGGCATATAGGAAACTTCTTCTCGGCTGTCGAAGGCGGCTTTGAAGTCGACAAAAAGATGGAGTTTGTCGACTTTTCTTTCTCGGGTGTTTTCCATTATCTGGCGTATTGTGAATATCTGGTCGATGATAGATTTACCAGGTTTAAAGGCACACTGATAAGGTCCAATCAGTCCATAAGACGGCTTAAGTCTTTCACACA
The DNA here is from genome assembly GCA_963971545.1 of Philophylla caesio. Classification (NCBI taxonomy): domain Eukaryota; kingdom Metazoa; phylum Arthropoda; class Insecta; order Diptera; family Tephritidae; genus Philophylla; species Philophylla caesio. The sequence goes on along the minus strand of OZ020608.1, from coordinate 39,864,016 downwards.
ATACGCTCCACAGAACCTCAACGCAATGTTCAGAAGATTAAACCCGCGATATTTGTCGCTTTTCCTGTCGGCCCTTATCTCAAGATCTTCGCACTCACGATAACGCTCCCACACAGCTCGCGTTGCGCCCAATCGCAGTGTGGCCCCGTAGGCAGCGTCTTTCCGTTCCGTAGCGGCGCGCCATTCCTCGTCATACCAGTTGTTCTTTCGGGCTCGCTACAATCCGATGGATTCTTCAGCGGCAGTATGCAGACAGCAATAAACATGGTGACACTGCTCGCAAATATCGTTCTGTTGATTATTGCTCTCAGAGAGCAGGAGTGCAAGTTGGGTGGCGAGGTGGGTGGCTGCCTGTTGCGATTGTAGCTTTCCGTGTGCACATTTTGCTGCACAGAGGCGCGTGCGGATGTTAGCTGCGATATTGGCTCCTCGTACTACAGACTACTATTGTTTACGCCAGCTGTTTACATCAGCATTCACAAGTGGATCTGTCAATGTGAATTACTATAATTCGACTTGCAGATGTCGCTGTGATAGTACGGGAACAGGGACTCGTTACTTTCTCTCCCTTTTTTCGAGTCCTGTTACCCGTCGCGTTTGATGGGTTTCGTCTTCTGCGAAACTCCTGCACTCTTTCACTTTGTGAAGAGACGCCCCCAACGCTATACGTAAGGTTTTTGCATTGTACATATATTTAACCCCCAATTTATTTTCAGCAGTGTTTTTTTATAATAGAAAATAAATTGCTTGCCATCAGCAAGCCCCAAATTGCATTTAAATTATAACTTGTGTGTTTTTACTTGCGAGAACAATATTGCATTCAGTTTATTGATTTAAGGATCTCAAATTTTCAGAAGATCGGCTTCCTATTTCCGCGATCCCCGTTGCCGTGGAATTCAAGAGGAATTCCCGGCCCCTATCTCCTCCCCGCTCGAACATGGTCTTTCGAGCCGGATCATTCTGATTTTTTTTGTTAATATTTTTTGTGGCTGAAGAACTGTACTCGCAAATAAAATTTAAAAAAAAGCAAGTTGTAGAATATTATGTTTGCATGAAAACATAACCCCTAAAACTGCCAAGTTGCCAAACCCCATTTAATCCCCCATTAAGTTGTGTTTAATGTACTGTGGATATATGTACAAATATATACATATAACCAATTAAACACAGCTTATGAAATTTCTTAAAGATTTTTCACAATCTTCTATTGTGAACAAGCAGTGGATTGCGAACTGCAATCCACAATTTGGCAGCTGCCAAAAGTCAAAAAACGAAAACAAATAAAATTTAATAAAATAACCTGCAAATTGATTCACACGTGTGAATGCGAGGTATTTTATTTGTAATCGTGGCGACCGCGAAAACCCCGGTAACAACGTCAGTGCTGATTGATTCTTTCATCAGCACTGGCAGAATTATACATCAGTGCTGTCAATATTCTACACCAGTGCTCCGGCTGGAGCAGCAACTAATTGGGTGGCGTCCCCAACGATTGGAGCATCGATACACAAAAGGTAAACATTTCCCTTTTGTACCTTTTAATTAACATACTTGCGGGAACGAAATTTGGGTGGCACCGAATTTGTGTACGCCTGCACGTCTGTGAGGGAATATAGGGTGCTCCGCCATACAGCAGAGTGTGCGCCAGTGCTCCGGGAGGAGCATCCGCGGAAGCAACAAAAATCAGGTGCGCCAACGCAGCAGTAAAATTCGTGCGTCAGCGTTGCTACGGGCGCAACAACCGGCAGCAGCAGCAACTAGGCGTTTATAGTAGCCTTAATACTAAATTAATTAAGTTAAAAATAAAAGAAAAGTAAAAGTACAAAGTTATAAAATAAAATTAATTAAATTGAAAACTAAAGTGCTAAATTACAAAAGAAAAATTACAAATTAATTTAATTAAAAAAAAAAGTGCAAAATATTATAACAAAAAACAAAAAAAAAAGTGAAAATGAAGAAGAGTGGTTGCACCGGTACACGATTAGTGCCACGAGATAAGGTGCATCCATTTTAGTTGTGTGTAAGTGTTAACCGCCGGCACTAGGTGCCACATAGTCAGGCGGCAACGCGAATTTGCTGCAAGGCCCCTACCAACGGCCCAACGTGCAGCAATGCCTACACGAACGGCCCAACGTTCAACAAGGCCCCAACCAGTGGCCCACCGTGCAACAAGGCCCCTACCAACGGCCTAACGAGTTGCTGCAAGGCCCCTACGAACGGTCCAACATGCAGGAAGGCCCACACGAACGTCCCAACGTTCAACAAGGCCCTCACCAGTGGCCCACCATGCAGCAAGGCCCCTACCAACGGCCCAACGAGTTGCTGCAAGGCCCCTACGAACGGCCCAACGTACAACAAAGGCCCACACCAACGGCCCAACGAGTTGCTGCAAGGCCCCTACGAACGGCCCAACGTACAACAAAGACCCACACCAACGGCCCAACGAGTTGCTGCAAGGCCCCTACGAACGGCCCAACGTGCAACAAAGGCCCACACCAACGGCCCAATGGTGCAGCAAGGCCCCCACCAGTGGCCCATCGTTTCCACAACAACAACAGTAAGCAGTAATACAAGGTAAGCCTTTGATATTCACCACGTTTATTCGTGAGGGTGCGAACGTGAGAAAGTTGTTTGTGATTAGTCCCAGGGATTTCCCCCACTAAATATTGAAATCAATTAAATAAAATAAAATAAAGAAAGAAGAAGAAGAGCGCAAAAAGAGCTCTTCAGAGATTTTCTAGAATTTAATAAACTTTGAAAAAAAAAAATAAAAAGAAGTGAAAATTTATTTAAGTTTGGAACTTTTTGGGTGTAGTTTTCTTACGGTACGACTTTCACTCTGTCAAAAATTAGTGGTTTATTTATTTCAATTAAATTTTTGGTTCTTCTTTTGGGTTTTTTTAAATTTTTTTTTGTTTTCCATTTGACGGAGTTTAAATATTGCCTTCCACTTGTACGTTTTCTTTGCTTTATCGAAAATTGATTGGTTTCTTCCGGTTGTGCGCTACATGGGTAGAAAACAAGCCAATTAATTTTCTGAATTCTCGTTTTTAATATTACTCTTTTTCTCGTGGATTCTATATTTCGATTCTGACCACGTGAAGCGAATTAAATATTTCTTGATTTGAAGTGGTGCCAGTAGCTTTCTGCTATATTTTAGTTTCGGTCGAATTAGAAGACCTTTGATAAACTTTAGTTTTCCCAGTTCAGTATAACACTGAGGGAACAAATAAAACTTTTCTTTGGATTTTCGGATTTTTATTCCCGGCTTTTTCCATGATTTTCCCCAGTGGTGCCTAACACTGAGGGAAATAACTTCGACTTTTTTTTGGATTTTGGATTTTTAGTTTCGGCTTTTTCCGTGGATTTTACCCAGTGGTGCGTTACATTGCTTTAGTCTCTGACTTATTTTTTCTCGTGACTCAATCGGGTTTTCATTCAGTGGTGCGATACACTCAGACAATCTTTACAACGTCTTGTTTTTCGAAATATTTTTCAAACGTCGGAGTTTGAAAACTTGAAACTATTTTCGTGGATTAGTCTTTACAACATTACTTTCAAATCGTTTACTTTTTTCGAAAGATTTTCAAAAAAAATTTTGTAAGCTTTTCTGTGACATGGCCACACTCAACGATTTTTCGCGCGCATGCGATGCGCTGCTTGAATTTGAGTCGGGCTATAACACGATGCCCAGTAACTGCCATTCTATCTTCTCTCTGGAAATACAGAGAGAAGAGCTTAAGACGTTGTGGGTCAAGGTTAAAGACGAATTTGAGAAGTACTCAAAGACCTTGTCCGACAACGAAAGCGATCAGTCCGCTCTTCGGTTGGCCAAGTGCCGATACCAGCACTGCTACACCGCATACTTGACTTGCGGTACGCTTATAAGTGAGACTGCTCATGGTCTCACTTTTGCTCAACAAAGCAGTTCAACGGTCAATCCCTGGCTTCATGAAGTTGAACTGCCTGCTCATTCAAATATCCGTTTACCTCCATGTGATACGGAGATATTTTACGGTGACTACATGTCGTGGCCATCGTTTCGGGATTTATTCACAGCGATTTACGTGAACAATTCGCGCTTAACCCCGGTCGAAAAGCTGTATCATTTGAATCAGAATACCCGGGGTGAAGCAAAGGATATAGTGAAAAAATCCCCTCTGACTAATGACGGCTTCGCCACAGCGTGGCAAAATCTATCTGAACGATATGAAAATAGTCAGCTGAAGATCCTATTCAATTTACCATCGGTCACGGTAGAACGCGGAACCGATATTAAGAATTTACAAAGATCGGTCAACAATTGCATCTCAGTATTAGAAATGTACGGTATTGACATTGAGAACTGGGATGCGATTTTCGTGTTTCTGGTGTCGAGTCGGTTGCCGGACAACACTCTAGCGCTATGGGAACAAGGGCTTGTGAGGAAGGCGGAAATTCCGAGGTGGGAGGAATTAGACAGCTTTCTCACAAGCCGGTTCCAAACGTTGGAAACTGTTTCCGACATTCGGGGTGCTAGAGCGGTAAAGCCGACCGTCAGTCGACCATCCGCTCCAAGCTATGAGAGGCGAGTGTCGACACACCATGGGCAATACTCTCAACCTCCCTGCAGGCTGTGCCCCGAGCAAACCAATCCGTTAAAGGGTTGCCCCAAGTTTTTAGCAATGAAAGGTGACGATCGGGTCAATGTTGCTAAAAAACATAATTTGTGCATGAATTGTTTAGCACATTCACACATGGCAAAGGACTGCAAAAGTCCATTCACTTGTTGGAACTGCCATCAGAGACATCACTCGTTGCTACACCGGAACTCGGCGCCGCAGAAGCCCAGTACATCAGTACCCCGACCAGCCCCGAGGAATAGAGATGTTCGACACCCACAACCACAGGCAAGGACAAACAATGTTCAATCTCTACATGCTGCGAGCAGTCACAACATACTGCTGGGTACCGCGATGGTGAACATCTGCCACTTAGGAGAGACGTATGAGGCCAGAGCATTACTGGATTCAGGATCGGAAGAAACGTTAATCACTGAAAGGCTTCAAAAGCGCATCCGATTGCCGACACGAGACTCCGATACTCAGGTAACTGAAATTAATGCCTCGGTATCGGCATGGTTTTAGGTTCTCCGGTGAACCCCGATTTTAGAATCGAGGCACGAGGCCTCGTTCTACCCCAACTAACCGGAAACCTCCCTAAATTTTTAGTGGATCAGGTGCAGCTTGATTCACTGTCATCATTAAGGCTGGCGGATGTTAACTTCTACAGGACTCAACAGTTGGATGTCATCCTAGGTGCGAATGTGTACCCAGCAATCATCAAAGACAACGTGCAGCGGGGCGTGCTGGGATCCCTTCTCGCGCAGGAAACGGTGTTTGGATGGATCTTGACTGGTCCAGTAAGCCAGAAAAATACGGAAAGTTTCAGTACAGCCGTATCGTACTGCGCGGAAATGAACAGCCCAGAATTGACTCGCTTCTGAGGTGCCATATAAGAGAAAGATTACCCCAGAGGAGGCATACTGTGAGGAGCTGTATGCAAAAACCACGACAAGAGACGAGAAACGGCGATATGTGGTTTTGCTACCATTTCGACGAGAATTCCCAGGAATTTCCGCGGAGTTATCTCCGACGACCGGAGATGAAAGAGGAATACGATCGAGTACTGAAAGAGTACGTCGAACTGAACCATATGATTCCAGTCAGGAACACGGGCCAGTCATCGTATTATCTACCTCATCATGCCGTCGTGAAACCGGATAGCACCACAACCAAGGTACGAAAGGTGTTTAACGCATCGTGCCCCACATCGAACGGAGTAAGTTTGAACGATGTTTTATACCCCGGCCTCATCTTACAAGCAGATTTGGTGTGTTTATTATTGAAATGGCGTTTGTTCAAATATGTCTTTAACGCAGACATAGAAAAGATGTACAGGCAAATCATGCTCAACCCCGAACACACTCCGTTTCAGCGAATCCTGTTTAGAGAATCCCAAGACGAGGAATTTCAGGACTTCGAACTGAAGACCGTCACTTTCGGAGTGAATTGTGCCCCTTATCTGGCAATAAGAACCCTGCTTCAACTCGCGGAAGATGTGAAAGTGAAATTTCCACTTGCGACAAAAGTATTGAAGCAACATATGTACGTGGATGACGTGTTAGCAGGAGCACATGATTGCACAACAGCGATTGAAATGCGCGATCAGGTGATTGAGGCTCTCAAAAGCGCAAGCTTCCCCCTGAGGAAGTAGACATCAAATTCCAAGAAAATCTTGGCGGGATTACCAAAGGAACATATCTACAAGGAGAACTTTCTGGAAATTGATGACATGAGTGAAACAAAGATGTTGGGAATCCGATGGAATGCAGTGCACGACATGTTTCACTTCATCGTGCAGTCGATTCCTGAAAAGCAGGAATACACCAAGCGGGAAGTACTTTCTTGTGTAGCTAAGTTGTTCGACCTAGCAGGATAGCTGGGGCCGATCGTAGTGGTGGCCAAAATCCTGATGAAAGATATCTTGCTATCTAAAATAGACTGGGATGATCGTCTACCCCGAAACTTGCTACTACGATGGGAGACATTTATGGACAAATATGATAGTGTTCAGAACATTAAAATTCCTCGTTGGACTCATTTTACGCCATGGAATGATGTGGAAGTCCATGGATTTTGTGATGCCTTGGAAAAGGCATACGCAGCGGCGTTATATATTAGAGTTCGGGAGCGCACATCGAATTCATTTGCTGGTAGGCAAGACGAAAGTAGCTCCAGTGAAAACTGTCTCTCTTCCCCGTTTAGAGCTGTGCGGAGCTTTGATGTTAGCGGAACTAATTAATGCTTTTATTCCACAGCTTGAGATTGAGCGGCCAGCAATATATAAATGAACGGACTCTACGATCGTGCTCTCTTGGCTCAGAAAACCGGCCTGTACCTGGACAACGTTTGTGGCTAATCGAGTCGCAAAAATCGAAGAATTGGTAGGCGTATCTGGCTGGAATCACGTGGATTCAGCAGATAATCCAGCGGATCTGGGCAGTAGAGGCGTCACCCCCAGGAACTTCAAGCCAGCGTTTTGTGGTGGTATGGACCAAAGTGGCTAAAAGAAGAGCACACAACTTGGCCCCACCACAAAAACGATTCTGCGTTGGAAACGGAGTTAGAACAAAAGACGATTCGGGTTCATGTAGCAGATTTCTAGGAGGGAGAAGATATTCTGGAGAGGTTCTCCGACTTTTCGAGAGCATTGAGAGTGATAGCACGGATGTTCAGATTCTATCGTAGAACCCACCCGGTCCATATGCTGGCTGCTAAAGAGGAGACAGATCAATTAACAGCAGAAGAAATAAAGCAGGTGAAGTGCCGCGTCATCCTTATCTCGCAAAAGCGGAATTTTGCAGATGAGTACAAGGCCATTAACGCTTCCACGCCGCTAAACGCGAAAAGTCCAATCATCGCTCTTAATCCGTTCCTCGATAGGAACGGAGTAATGAGAATGGGAGGAAGGTTGGCGTTAACCAATCTTCCTTACAACGAGCGGTTTCCCATAATTCTTCCTTACGATTGCCAGTTTTCAAGACTACTTGTAAAATCTGATTTCTCTGCATGGAGAAACTCAGCTAATGTTGAGAGTTTTGCGGTCTAAATACTGGATCGTACGTATGAAAATTCTTATAAAAAATTGTGTTCATAAATGCAAAGTATGTACTATTTACAGGAAGAAGGCGCGGGAACAGTTAATGGCAGCTTTACCTCCAGAACGGACGGAAATTTCCAGACTGTTTACAAACACCGGAGTCGATTTCACGGGCCCGTTTGAAATGAAAAGTTTTACCGGCAGAGCCTGCCAAATAACTAAGGGCTATGTCTGTGTGTTTGTCTATTTTGCCACCAAGGCAATACATTTGGAGGCCACCAGCGATTTATCTACAGCGACGTTTTTAGCAGTTTTCTCCCGTTTTGTATCCAGACGAGGCTGCCCTCTAAATGTTTACTCTCACAATGGCACAAACTTCGTAGGAGCGAACAAGGAACTAAGAAAAGATTTCCAGCAGTTTTTTTCTACGGTCTCTAACTGGACTTCACAGATATACGCTCATCACGTCATCACATGGCATTTTATTCCCCCTGGAGCACCTCATATAGGAGGCCTCTGGGAAGCAGGGGTAAAAAGCTTTAAAATACATTTCCGGAAGGTAGCACGTTCAATGCGGTTTACCATCGAGGAACGTTGCTGGCGAAGATCGAATCGTGTCTGAACTCGAGACCGATTGGCCCCATCTCTGAGGGTTCGGAGTCAATGGAACCTCTAGCCCCCGGCCATTTCCTTATTGGCACCCCCCTCCTCGCTGTTCCAGAGCCCGAAATCACAGAGAGCCCGATATCTCTTGACAATCGATGGCAAAAGATAAAGGCAATCCAGCAAACGTTTTGCCTGAGATGGAAGGCAGAATACTTGAATGAGCTGCAGAAACGGACAAAGTGGAAGCTCCCGCAACGTAACATCGAGACAAATGACCTGGTGGTTATTAAGGATGATGACCTACCCCCAAATGAATGGCGACTTGGCAGAGTAGTTAGAGTCTTTTCAAATGAAGTCTTATCAACTATTATGAAATAGCAAACATTATTTATGTATATAATCCAAACAAATTTCGGTAGTTACTCATTGCAGCGATACTGCCACTGTTACTGTTTACGCCAGCTGTTTACATCAGCATTCACAAGTGGATCTGCCATTGTGAATTACTGTAATTCCACTTGCAGATGTCGCTGTGATAGTACGGGAACAGGTACTCGTTACTTTCTCTCCCTTTTCTCGAGTCCTGTACCCCGTCCTGTTTGATGGGGTTCGCCTTCTGCGAAACTCCTGCACTCTTTCACTTTGTGAAGAGACGCCCCCAACGCTACACGTAAGGTTTTTGCATTGTACATATATTTATTTTCAGCAGTGCTTTTTATAATAGAAAATAAATAGCTTGCCATCTGCAAGCCCCAAACTGCATTTAAATTATAACTTGTGTGTTTTTACTTGCGAGAACAATATTTAGATTTATAGGTTTATTACAAATTGTGTACCGTAAGACGCTAAGTCTTTTAATGTACCAAACATCAATATTTAATTACAAAAACTGTGTACTTAACTTAATACTCACAATGTTTAAAAATAAGAAAAAAGAGAAAAAAAGAAAAAAAGTTGAGATTTACAAATAATACATTTTATAGACGAAATTAAATAAGTATAAAGAATACTGGATGAGAATAAGGTATTGTGGGCACTAAGCAAAAAAGTTTATAACTGACCTTTCGAAACATCTCGCCGTGTTAATACTTTTGACTGAAATTGGTAAATAATTCCATGTTCTAATGGCACCAACAAAAAACAATCTGGAGGCCGTAAGTGTTGCATATCTAGGAACAATAATATTGTGTGTTCGTGATGATTGAACAAAGTTCAACTTTTGAAAAAGGTAGCCAGGCTGACGAGTTTTAATTAATTTAAATAAAAATATCATATGACGAACATTAATGTAATTTTCCAGGCTGAAACCGAGAATTGTTTTGGTATATAACGATATGTGGTCAAACTTTCTTTTTTTGTAAACAAATCTAGCTGCATTATTTAGGGCCAGATTCAATTTGTTTCTTGATTCGCAATCCATGTAACCGTATATCAACTCAAAATACGAAATTTGTGGAACAATGAGGGTTTTTATTAACTTTAGTTTTAAATTGAGTGGTAGGCAAGTGTACGTATGCCACAGGTTTCTCAAAATACATATAATATATTTTCGATATGCTATAATTAATATGGTCTGAACACCCTAAACGGGAATTTATCTTAAAGCCAAGATTTGTCACAACTGAATTCATTTCAATCTCTCTCTCATCAAGTATGATCGGGGATAGACTGCACAGATCGAAAGGTTCGTGAGATATAGGAAGCAGCTGGGTTTTTTCCGCATTTAAACAGAGACCATTTGATTTGGCCAGTGCGAAATTCTTTTTAGGTCATCATTCAAACTAAACACTAAGTCTTCACTGAGGCCAATAGGACGTGAATAATAAATTTGCGTATCATCTGCGTATAAATAGATGCGTGCATATTGGCAACAATGAACAATGTTATTTATAAATAGACTAAAAAGGATGGGACCTAAAATTGAGCCTTGGGGCACTCCAGTAGTAATTTCACTAAGGCTAGACATTGCATCTCCACTCTGGACTTGTTGATACCTGTTCGACAGATAGCTTTTTATAAGCTTAATGGAAGTCAAGCTAAAACCGAATTACAGTTGTAATTTGACAAGAAGAATTTCATGGTTGACTGTATCAAATGCTTTAGAAAAATCGAGAAGCACCAGGAAAGTAAGAAATTTACTATCGAAAGCAGGACGAATGTCTTCCAAAACCTTCAAGATCGCTGTGGAACAACTGTGCCCAGCTCTAAAGCCAGACTGAAACTCACTAAGTAAACATTGTTTTTCCAGATGTGAAATTATTTGTAAAGAAATTAACTTTTCAAATACTTTTGCCAACGCTGGTAATATGCTAATCGGCCTAAAGTCTTTGGGAGCATCACAAATATTGTTTTTGGGGACCGGAATGACATTAGCCACCTTCCACTGATTTGGAAAAGTTGAAGATGTTACGACAAAATTAAATATATGCGTAAGTGACGGAAGTATCCAAGGAAGGATTAGCTTTAGAAAACGTAAGCTAATTCCATCCACTCCAATAGCATTCGACTTTATGGCATAAAAGCAATTTACAACTTCGCATTCTGTTAGAGCCTCAAATGAAAATTCACTGCAATAACCATATGCCAGACGCATGTCAATATTGAACGGGTGTACGGTACTAGCTTGAGAAGTTGCACCAATGAAATGTGAGTTTAGTTCATCAGCATTAAGCATACATGCCTTAACCACCTTATTACCAACGCCAAAAGATTTTAAATTGTTCCATAGGATCTTTGAAGGAAGATTCTGATTGAATTTAGCCTCAAGAAATTCTTTCTTAGATTTTCGCAGGATTATTGTTACGTTATTTCTAATCTTTTTGTATGAATTCCAGTGTTCAGCACAAGGATAATGCTTCCATTTTTTATATGCCCGATTGCGGTCATTGATGCGATAGGGAATGGCCTTAGTGAACCAAGGTTTTTTATTTGGCCTTATTTTAATATTACGAATTGGCACGTATTTTTCAAACAAATATTTTACAAGCATTGAGAATTGATCTAACTTTTCATCAATATTAGAGTAAAGATAACACGCATTCCAGTTTAAAGTGTCGCTTTCAGCATGAAGTGCAGATACATTTATGTTATTAAAATCTCGAAATGATAAGTTGGTAGGTTCCACATTGCAGAAATCAATATCAAAAGATAAAAACATTAACTCGTGGTCAGAAACACCGGGCAAAGAAAATTGGTCAAAGTGATTAACTCTACCAATTACGCTCACACCAAAGAGATCCAACAAACTTGGTTTACAAGAGGGCGCAAAACGGGTGTCATATTTGTTTATAATATTAACCCCACTGGAGTTAAAATTATCCAACAGATTTCTACATATTGCATTGTTTTCTAAAAGGTTTATATTAAAATCTCCACAAATCAAAACATGTATATAACTTACCGACAATTCTGACACTTTTATAAAAAGCTGAGTGAGATCAACTGATTTGTGAGGGTTATACACACAAACAACTAAACACTTTTTAACGGTGTCACTAAACTCAACGAAAATACTTTCAACTACATCATTGCCACTAGAATTCCATACAACTTTGCAGCTAAGCTTTTTTTTATAATAAATGGCCAGACCACCCCCTCTGTGACCTGATTTTCTATCATTTCTTTTAACTGAAAAGTTGCAGAGAGCATATGCAGAATTGTCAATATGAGGTTTAAACCAAGTCTCTGTTACACAAACTACATCAATATCTAAATTATGAAAAATGATGTTTAAGTAGTCAAGTTTGTCTATAGTTAGACTACGTGCATTAAAGTGACAAACATTGAAACCCTTATGGTGTTCGCATACCAATTTCAGTGCCGTCCTAAGATTGTTATTGTTAGTGTGTATGTTAAAGTTATTAACCATTGGGGTAACATGAACAAGATGATTTTAAAAGACCAGTCATAAAGGGAAAACAGAAAGAAAATGGAAGCATTAGGCAATAGTAGAATGCCTGACAGACATATTGCATCATACATAGATATAATAATAAATGCATTTTTATAAAATATAACAAAAGTAAATAGGACATTAAATACATAATACTTAACAGCAGCTGCAATGCGATCGACGCTCATACGATCCAGTACTTGGACTGTATCAGTGTTGATATGCTTTCTCACATAGACATGCCCGCGGATAGAAAAAGCACTCACCAGTTGCTTTTGTTTTTTTAACTGCGTTGCAAATTGCATTAGCTCACGATTATTTTTAGTAAGACACTCATGAATAAATATCTTATCGCTGCCATCTATACCAACATCACGAAGTGTTAGTGTTTTTCGATTAGATTTAGATAACGCCGCAATAGCCTTAAACAAATGTGAGCGGTCATAGGAAGATTGTAGTTTAAAAATTATTGGAGAGGGCCTTTTGTTGTTGTGCGCACTTTTACTCAGACGGAAGGCAGAGCGTAAAGATAGTGGAGCCAGGCTAATTGAAGCACACAGTTTGCTGAACATCGATGATAGGTTCTCATTATCATCTTGTGGTATACCAAAAACAATTACATCGGCCGATACCAATTTGTTTTCCAGCTTAGCAACGTGCTGACATAGGTCAATTACATCTTTGTTTTGATACCGACTTTCGCTGCACAAAGCCTCTAATGCACTCACTCTCTCTCCCATCTTTTTCATTGCTGATTTAATATTTATGAATTCAGCTGATATTTCACCAATCTTTTGCATCACGCGATTTTCACTCTCTCTGAATTTCGTCATTATGCTTTGCATTGATTCTTCTAATTTCGCCTCAAGCCTCTCAAACATACTCACAGTTGTTGGGCTAGCTACTCTCGCTGGTTGTGGTTTTAGTGTTGGTGTTTGTTGAGGAGACGGAGCATTGCGCGCGCTTTTTCTTAGAGTAGACATTTTTGTACTCACAGTTTCCATATAATAACGAAGCACACAGAAAATGTTTCAGCAAATCTAATTTATTGCTTAAGCAGTTTTAAAATGACCAACTACGCTTGAGCAGATGTATTAGCACAACTAGGGTGGTAGGCAGATACACGAAAAACCCGGTAATTACGTTAGTAAAGCGTGATTTATTGCAGCGCCACAAAAACACGTCCTCACAGTGAAATTCTCTTACTCTTAATATTGCATTCAGTTTATTGATTTAAGGACCTCAAATTTTCAGAAGATCGGCTTCCTATTTCCTCGATCCCCGTTGCCGTGGAATTCAAGAGGAATTCCCGGCCCTAACTCCTCCCCGCTCGAACAACTATGTTTCGGGCCTCGGCGAAGTCGATGATCCTCAATCCGTTATATGACGTTTCGTCGTGGAGTCTGAAATTTCCGACTGTGGAACAAAAAATGTCCTCCTTGCCATCCTTGGCATTGAATTTGCGCTCCTTTACATGGCTTGTCCCTTTTTCCCTTGCCCCGTCCACCGCATCTCTTGGATGGCGGTGATGTCAGCCTTTGCTCTGCAAAGCACATCAACCAGCCGAGCAGATGCACCTTCTTAATTAAGGGTCCGGACATTCGTCATCAAAAAATGGGGGGTCTCATCCGAGGCTTTGTCTTCCTTTTCAACGGAGGTATGGTGAAAATTTTAAATTCGTTTATATTGCAAGCCGCTTGCTCCAATAAAGACGCCCGCTTACAGCCGCACCTCCTGGTGTCGGAATATATAGGAGTCGCCCCACTAAAGCTCTCTCTCTATTAGCCGTGACCCAAGGCTCCACACGGGTTGGTTACCGTATCTCGCACATGGGTTGCTCACGCTGCCCAGGGTGCACGAACGTGAACGTAAGAGTACGGATTGAGTACAGCCGTGCAACTGTAACCGCATACCCAGAAGCACCACCGCACCCCCTCACACCCACCCTCTACACCCACCAAACACCAGACAGCGATAAACATGGTGCCACTGCTCGGAGAAATCGTTCTGTTGATTATTGCTCTCAGAGAGCAGGAGTGCAAGCCAGGTGGCGAAGCGGGTGGCTGCCTGTTGCGATTGCAGCATTCCGACGTCGAGCTTTCTTTGTGCCCATTTGCGCGCGATTTTTGCTGCACAGAGGCGCTAAGATCCGCAAGCGCTGCAAAAAAAAATAAAATGATCCGAGTCGATATTGGCTCTTCGTACTACAGACTACCATATTTCGGGCCTCGGCGTTGTCAATTAGTCTGAATCCTTTATATGACGTTTCGTCGTGGAGTCTGAATTTTCCGACTGTGGAACAAAAAATGCCCTCCTTGCCATCTTTGGCATTGAAATCGCCAAGCACGATTTTTATATCGTGTTGGGGGAACCGCTCATACGTGCGGGTAAGGAGATCGTAGAAGCGATTTTTAGTCCCATCGTCCTTCTCTTCCGTCGGGGCGTGGGCGCAAATCAGGGAGATGCTGAAGAATCTCGCCTTGATGCCGAATTCGCGCTCCTTTACATGGCATCTGTAGTAGATGTCGCAAGGCAATATCCCTTTTTCCCTTGCCCCGTCCATCGTATCTCTTGGATGGAGGTGATGTCAGCCTTTGCTTTGATGAGGACATCAACCATCCGGGCAGAGACACCTTCCCAATAAAGGGTCCGGACATTCCAAGTGCATGCTGTCAAATCGTGTTCTAATCATTGGAGGTATGGTGAAAATTTTAAATTCGTTTATATAGCAAGCCGCTTGCAGCCGCACCTCTTGGTGTCGGAGTGGCTCCACTGAAACTCCCTCTCTATTAGCCGTAACCAAGGCTCCACACGGGTTGGTTACCGTATCTCGCACATGGGTTGATCACTTTGCCCAGTGTGCACGAAAGTGTACGTAAGAGTAGGGATTGAGTACAGCAATGCAACTGTAACTGCATACCTTGAAGCACCACTGTACTTCATCGCACCCACCCTCTACGTCCACCAAATCTCTTTAGGTTGTGTTTAATCTTCCATCAGTGGATCTCTACGGCACATTTCTGGTGGGCTGCAATGCGGTCAGGCTAAATGCGATCCAGTCATGTAGAGATCTTAGATCCGGATACGTTCCTGGAAACGGCGGACATATTTGGAAAAAATTTTCTGTAATAAATTAAAAGACCCAATTATGATTGTTATTGTTGCAAATTACTTGATGCTGGCGCACTAACAATATCTCTTACTTTGTTTGGATTCGGTTTGACCACACTACCAGTTAAACAATGACCTAAGGCAGATTTAACAGGTAACCTCAGTAGAGTTAATAATTTGATTTTTTTCATTTATCTTAATTGTCAAACTTTGTTTTCATTCGATCAATACAAAAAAAAAAATTTTTAATATGAATCATCTGCAGTTAAAAATATATTATGCATTTAGCTCATGAAATACATGAATATTTTGTATATTTGCGTTGTGTATTTTGTGCCCAACTTGTACAGAGTTGGAAAAGTGCGTTCTCAACAAGAAACAGCTAGTAAAGGCAGAGCAAAATGAGCGCTGGCTTTCAGTTTAACGTAACAACGCATATTTTTCGATTCGGTCGCAGAGTGACAGCGAAAGCGGAAAGTCGAACCCACAGACTACCCTCAAACCCCCCTCATAGTCCAAGTCCGCGGACTTGTTCACCGAACTTACCAACGACTACTCCTATTGCTTCACCTGTGCCGTGCCATATTTCATGTTCAACGGTTACATCAAATTCGGTGAGCAATTACATATATCCAAATATAGCTACAACAACAACAAGTACAGTGGCCTCTCTCACCACCACAAGTGCGTATACAACAACAAGAACCATACTGGTACCTTCCGTCTGCACATCGCTGTCAACGGCATTGCCTGTTACAGCCGATAAAGCACAAATTAGCTTGAGTGTCAACAAATGCAAAGCGAAAGAACTGTTGGAAAACAAAGCAGCTAAAAAAGTGTCAATACAGACTGGAATGGATCGCTATACAGTTAAACGAAAACTTAATCCGCAAAAATCAACGGGTACTAAGCCAAAAATAACCCGCGTAAGCTTAAATCAGCAAGTCAGTACGAATAGATTTGCACTGATAAGTAAAAATACAGACGATGTGAGTAATCAACACTCTGAAAGTGCTACAAAAGTCACCAATGCCAAACCTCCGCCAATATACATAAAAGAAGAGAATTCAAGCGCTCTTGTTAAAAAATTCACTCAGCTAATCGGTAATAACAATTTTCATATTATCCCACTATCTAAGGGAAATATTCGTGAAATTAAAGTGCAAATATACTCTGAACAGAATTTTGGCACAGTGTCTAAACACTTGAATGACACACACACAAAGTTCTATACATACCAGCTTAAAAGTGCAAAAGGCTTACAAATTGTAATTAAAGGTATCGAGCCAAGTGTTGAAGCTGTGGAAGTTTTACAAGCGCTTAAAGAACAGGGTTTTAACCCAAAAGTTGTAGTAAATATTTTTAATAGAAACAAAATTCCGCAGCCCATGTTTAAAGTTGAGCTTGAGCCTGAAAACAAACCACTGGGGAAAAACACTGTGCATCCAATTTATAAACTTCAATACCTGTTGCATCGTAAGATAACTGTGGAAGAACCACAAGCCTGCCAGGAGTATGGTCACACCTGGTCTTACTGCACTCTTCGCTCAGTGTGCGTAGCTTGAGGAGAGTTACACGACTCTGCCACCTGCACGTCAAACAAAGAAGACCCAAATGCGAAAATTTGTGGTAACTGCGGTGGAAACCACACAGCAAACTATAGGGGTTGTCCAGTCTATAAGAAGTTGAAAAACCGGACCAACCAACGTGTGGCCTCTGAACGCACTGATAACGTATTGAATGCCTTTGTACCCTCCCAGACAAATCCTAGCGTTTTCTTTGCCAAAAGAACCACGCCGCCAATGGCTTTATCAAACACCGTCAATGGTGTCTCATTTGCAAATGCCGTAAAGTCAGGCCTAGTAAATACTGCACATACAATAACTGCACCTCAAGTTCAAATCAAAACACCCTGCTCAAACTGCTTGCTACTCAACAAAAAAAAAATGACCTGAATTAAAATAGCCCTCTGGAACGCAAACGGCATTCCTCGCCACAAACTAGAGCTGTTGAAATTCCTAAACGACAAGGAAATTGGCGTTATGCTCCTTGCTGAAACACACCTAACTAACAAATATAATTTCAATATTTCGGGATATACTTTATACTGCACGAATCATCCAGATGGAAAGGCGCATGGCGGAACTGGTATTTTAGTCCGAAATCGCATTAAACACCATCCCTCGATTGGAATTGCCAAGAATTATCTGCAAGCAACATCAATATGCCTACAAACAAAGCAAGGAGATATTACACTGTCCGCGGTTTATTGAAACGTTTCACGATAACAGGAAAACAATTTATGGATTTCTTTAGTTTACTGGGAGAGCGCTTCATTGCTGCAGGCGATTATAATGCGAAGCACCCTCACTGGGGCTCAGGCCTGTCCAACCCTAAAGGCAAGCAATTATATAACGCGCTTATATGTAAAAGAAACACACTTGATTACGCTTCCTGGAAAGCCCACATATTGGCCTTCCGATCCGCAAAAGCCGCCAGATTTGATTGACTTCGCGGTGACAAGGAAAATTCCTCGTAGTCTTATTAGTACAGAATCAAGTGCAGACCTCTCTTCAGACCACTCACCTGTACTCTTCACTTTGTGGCATCAGCCGCACGAAAAATAGTCACCCTACATGCTCACGACAAAGGCTACAAACAGGTTGAAGTATAAAAAATATATCAGTGCGCATATAGAACTCCACCCAAATTTAGATACACCTGACGACATTGAAAACTCCGTAGCAACTTTTGAATCTACAATCAGAGCTGCCGCTAGCATTTCCACACCAAAGCAAGGTTATATGGGAAACAAAAAACAATATCCGAGCAATAGAAAGATTGCAATGCTGCTATTAGAAAAGGGACGCCTACGACGGATATGGCAGACTCATAGGTCACCTGCTTCTATACAACTGCTGAAGGCGGCTACATATGCGCTAACGAGAGCCCTCAAGAGCGAGGAACAGCACGCACAGTAAGTGGCCCAATGAAGACTGAAGACCAGTTCTCTACACTGGCTTATTAACTCTCGCTCACCCCTAAGTCTGGAGTATAAAGTGATTATTTACAACACGGTTCTAAACCCCATTTGGACCTATGGATGTGAGTTATGGGGCAACGCGAGCAGCAGCAACATCGAAATTCTTCATCGTGCACCATCTAAAACCCTTCGAACAATAACCGGAGCACCATGGTATATCCGAAACGAGAATATCCACCACGACTTGAGAATCCCGGAAGTACGATCTGAAATAGAGCAGCGGAAGGCGAAATATGCATTGAAGCTTTTAGCGCACCCTAATCAATTAGCAAGAAATCTATTGCATGTAAACAGGAACTCAAGATTAACTAGGAATGACTTTCCAGCCCAGTCGTAATATTTCTTAGGGCCAGTTAATAAAAATACTCATCCCGACTATGGGATGTAAATTATGTGATTAGAATAAGCTGTGCAAACTTGTTGTTAGGCTCCTTAGTTGAGCAGATTTAAAAAATAAAAGTAACAGTTAAAAAAATAAAATTTAAAAAAATTCGAGACACTTATTTAACGATGGTTTCCTATCGAAGGAAATCCTTATTTCTCCGTTCGATTTCGCAACAATTTTAATAGAACTGCCCCATTGGCTATATTGAATGGATTCAAATATTTTTTCTTTACACATAACTGGTGTTTTCTTTTTTTTTATACTAAATCAACTTCAAAGTCTCTAATCACCTTATTAAATATTTCATCAACAAACTTAAGGATCCTTATCTTAATATTTTCAAAGTTATTATGTTCAATCTAGTTAATTATCCTATTGCTTTCAAACCTGTCACGACATTCATGAAACAGTTTGTTCAGCCATGGTCTTGCCATTAATGGTTTAAACCATTTCCCGATATTAACAACCGACATTTTTAGATTGATTCAACACCATGGTGAGCCACCTTAGCAATTAAAGATCCGCATTCCACAATTTTGTGCCCGGAAAAGTTATTAAATTATTATTTGACCTAATTAATTTAACGTTTACAAATTTTTCATCGTATTCATCTTTTGATTTAATCAAAGTGTAAGCTCCGCTTATCTACCTACTTCCATTTCAATCAGAATGGTGTTGACATTATTCTTCATTACCACCATTGATGTTGTTGATGATCTTGATTGATTATGAAAATGTACATACTAAAAAAGTGTGACCTTTACGTTTGCACTTAAAACATCCCCAATTGATTGCAGGGCATTTCTTTTCATCATGTTTTCTTCCACAACGTTTACGCTTATTCAATTTCTGTAATTAACTTTCATCAGTTGATTTTTTTGATTTCTGCGTCATTTTTTGACTTTTTTGATTCCAATCTGACTTTTTAGTTACATACTTTTGTCTCTATTCTCTTGCCTCACTTTTTTTACTATTGGCAGCATTCGAACTCATTTCGATTTGTCCTTTTTCGGTTAAATCCAACTGTAGAAAAATTTCACACGCTTTATAAAAATTTGAGGTTAGGCCATCCATTCGTTTTTATTGGATTTATTCACTTTTAAGCCCACCAATAATACTTCATTGAGATGCTTTTGTTGTAAATAAGCAACATCTTTTGCATGTTCAGTTGTAATGAAATCGCCAAACTCACATTCCTGAAACAAAAATTTTAACTCACAATATAATCAGAAAACGTCTCACCTTGTTTCTGCATGGCATTGCATCTCTCTGAACGCCTACTTCTCTTCGGCTGATAATATTCATTTAAAATTCTCATTAATTCCTTGTACGTTTTTTGACTCGGCTCTTAATATTTCTCTTTACTGCCTATGCAATTTAAAAAAGAAGCTTAAGCTTCAAGGAACAATTTCTCGAATGCTTCGAAAATATACATTTGTCATCTAACCACTTGATTATAAGAATTAATATGCATGTCAAATCGTTAACTGTCAAATCTTCACTTTTATCTGTTAAAAGCTCAGAAAAGCTCAAACATATTTGAGTCTGCGCAGTAACTTATAAAGTTGTAGAACGAAGCTCTGCGATTTTTTTGTAAGTTATTATTGAAAGTACTGTGTTTTTTGTGTCGTTGTGCTAAAAATATTAAGAATAATTGAGTGAGTATAAAAAATATTTAAGAAACGGTATAGTGTTAAATTTTTTGAAGTAAGTATCTATTGAGTAATGAAATAACTCTTGTATTTGCAATTTGATAACTTAGTTATGTATGTACTTATATATAACATACTTCGGAGTAGGCAAAGAAGCAATGTAAATGGGGGGAGGGGGTGGGGGTGTGCTTGGGTTTGATATTGATTTGTGTCTTCTGTGTACAATTTTATTATGTGTTATACAAAATAAACAAAAGAAAAAGTTTAATAATTATAATTGTTGCCAAATATTCAACAATATTTAAAAAGGAACTATGAATTTTACACAAATATTGTATCCAAAAAACTCTTGATATCTATATTGTCCAACAAATTCATATATGTATGAAAGGAGTTGCAATCCATATGTACCAGCAAAGCTTCTACGTTTGTACATCCATACATATGTACATAAGAATGGATTTACTCGTACATATGTGTATATGTATGTATATATGCATGTTACCTGTTAGCATTTCTTTCTTAAAGACACAAATTTATATTAGTATAGGTGCAATCTTAACAATATATCTTGAAAAATATTAAAACCATTCAATTCTCAATAATGCGGTCGTACAGTGCAATGTCGTGTACGTAAATAAGAAGACCATTTGTTTCTAAGGCTATCGACAGACAGAATAAGAAAAAAAACCAAAACTAGGAAAAACGATTGTATTTACTACAAATCCAGCAGTACAGTAAAACAAATGTTGAGCAAAAACAGTCTTCACTAAATATATCAAATTTAAAAAAAACTGCTGATTTTAATCAGAGTTTTAAGAAAGTTTTTGAGTAGGGCGTTTTTATCCTATTTAATTTTAGTCTGCAAATTTCATGTGGTTAAAACATGATGTTAATTTTTAAGAACTTGCCGAAGGCGTTGCGCATTTCCTTCTTTATACAAATATTTTTAAAAATAAATAGTATTGACAGATAGAAGCTATGAAAAATAAAAGTGTAAAGTGACAGTCAAAGTTCTATATAATAATAGGCGTATTTTATTTGGCCAGCAACTTAAACTATTAGCTAATTTTGTATGAAAGACTTAGCCAACATAATTATATTGGCTTGTCAAAAGCTATATTGACCTGTATATTAAGCTAGGGTCAGTTCACTGTGTTTTTTCATTCACAAAAGTTTGATTATTGCAAAAAAAGAATAGGTGGAAATAACGATAAACCTTATTTTGACAAATGAAAATATAAACAAACCAAAAATACAAACAAATTGTTGTTAATGTGCGAAATTCCAAATTGTTGTAAGAAGCGGATGGATAGATGGATTTTGATTGAAATTGAAACATTTTATGTTTACAGTTTTTTAGTATTGCATTCACAACCTTAAATAATGAAAAGGATGACGAATTTATGAATCTTTTTCCATTTTTTTCATTTCCGACATTTTGTTCAAAGAAATTGAACTAAAACTGATAGTATTTGCCAGCATTTCCAACACAATACACACTTAAACGAAAATATGAATTAAGCTAAGTTCGTTTTATTTGTCAAAGATTTAGCTATTAGCTTGTGATGGTAAAATAAAACACGGCGAATATATATTTTTGAAATGCTTTATAAAATAACATTTCTATTTGAAATTTATGTTAATAAATCATTACAAACATATTTATTTTTTATGTATTTGACAAGTGTAGAAAAAATTTTATAGAGTATTAATTTTTAAATACATATTTTATGGAAAGCTATTTATGAAAGTCACGCTGTTATAACAGCTCTGAGAGCTGTTTTAAGAAAAATTCTGGGTATGTAGTTGTGTAGCACACACATTTCAAAGTGCAAGGATTACAATTGTCTTCTTCGGTACTCTTTCATTGAGGGTGCCTCGCATTATTTCTCCTGGATTAGTTTACATTTTATATTTAAGAAAATGCACTACAACCTTTAGAGAAAAAACTGCATCCCGGAAGAATCTCCAAAACACCTGACGTTAAAATTTAGATGACCAATTGTAAGAACTTTTAATTTAAAAATCGCTAATTACTTCGTTAGTTAATTCAATGAAGGCAAGCATTATCTGACAAGACTAGGGGATTGCGCCGATTTATGGAGGACTTAGACACGTTATCTATGTATACGAGATCAAGATTCTTTTCAACCATGTTTGGAAGTATATTTATTTGGTTTAGGCAAAGCTCATTCTTAGATGAGTTTGGTATGATATCATTGCCAATATGAATGTATGCTAGGTAGATTAAACTTCCCAATACTAATCTTTGAATCGGAAGGAGTAATCATTGTATAAGTTAATGTAAATCAAAAAAAAATTATTTGTAATATTTATTTCAATTCACAATTGTGATTCTTCGCTTTCAGAAAATCGACAGTGCTTAAGTACTTTTTTACCTAGGCAGAGCTTAATTTCAGGTGTTGTCGTTCTTGTAATGTTTCTTAAGTTCACTACTTCCCAGTAATAGGCTATCGAATATACTGATAAATCTGAATAAGGAGGGATGTAGCAAAGGGCTAAATTAGAAAGGCTTTTAAAATTAAAAATATGAGGTTTAGGCTAAGTTTCAGTGAAGGTAATAATGATATAATTAAAACCATAGCCATTTAAGTAAAAATTAGTTAATTTAGTATTTAAACCCCTGAAACTAATTTTTTAACGCGATATCAGGGTTAGAAATATTCGATATGATATTGTTTTTATTCGGTATGTATTCAAACTCACGCAGGAACGCCTCTTCTTTTTCTTCTTTTATGGCGCTACAACGGTTTTCGGTTTGGGCCGAGACCAAAAAGCTTCGCCTGTACCCTCTCTCCTTCGCTAGGTTTCGCCAATTATTCACACCAAGGAAGACAGGTCCTTCTGCACTTGGTATTTCCAGTGTATTCGTTGTCGTCCTCGCCTCCGTTGTCCACCCATGGTGCTGATTCAAAGGATTTTTTCATTGGAGCATCATCGTCCATACGACCGACATGGTCAAGCCATCGCAGTCGTGAATTTTTATGCGATTGACTATGTCCATATTATTATACAGCTCGTACAGTTCATCATTCCATCTTCTTCGGTTCTCGTTGTTAACGCGAACAGGACCATAAATCTTGCGAAGAACTTTTCTCTCGACAGCCCCC
The DNA here is from genome assembly GCA_963971545.1 of Philophylla caesio. NCBI lineage: Eukaryota > Metazoa > Arthropoda > Insecta > Diptera > Tephritidae > Philophylla > Philophylla caesio. Next base: position 39,840,552 of record OZ020608.1, on the reverse strand, counting down.
AAAGCCTTCTCATTGCTGTTCAGCATTGTCCATGTATCTGCGCCATATAATAGGGCAAACTTCTTGCATCCATGTCGTGTCTATCGCATCTCCTTAACTGCAGTAATGTCAGCCTTAGTTCAGGACATCCAGCATTTGAATAGAGGGTCCGGACATTCCAGGTGCATATCCGTAAATCGTAGTCCTTGTTTCGTTTGCGGGGGTCGTCAACGTGTGGAAAAGTTATTGGTCTTTTCATTGGACTTGAGTTTTACATGGCGGGTCCCAAATCCAACGCATAACCCATTGCTGGGGGCTTGCAGCCTCAGTCGGCCAAAATGAAGACTTAATATAAGGAGATGAAATCTTCAATGGACACATCGATTTCGAATGAGGATATGTGACCTTGAAAATTAAGTGTTTGAATTATAAGACTTTTTGTTTCAATCTTTGACGATGTATAAGGCTTTATATCCTGTTCTTTAACAAATATAGAAACTAAGAGAATTTCTTGGAGAAATTACAACCTGCTTCGGCGATGGATTTAGATGACGACGAAATGTTTTGGGCGGCATAGTCGAAAAGAGTAGAGTTAGCTTAAGGATCAGAACTATTTAAATCATCGAATAAGTGCAAATTTATACCTTAATTTCTCCATTGGTGCAGACATACATATATATGTCAATTAATCTAAATAGTTTAAAATGATCAATCGCCGAAGACCTCTGCCTCATTAATCAAATGTAAAACTCTCCCCTGCAAGCCTGCACATTTCATCAGGGCAACTCCATCACACAACCAGCTTGTGACATTGCACTGATCACAAGCCTCGTTCTTTTTACGCAAACGGCTCTTAAATAAATGACAACGCAAGAAGTGAAAAACGAAGCAAAGGCAATGTGCATAAACAAAATAAAAAATTATAAGTGAAAGAGCGTCTGTAAAAAAATATCAAAGGTCAACGGTTGTAGATGCTAAAACTTGCATTTTATAAAAATTTCTAAATTTTGTTGAATTTGTTTTTGAAAAAGTTTGAAAACTTGATTTACATGTTATTTGTTGCAGAATGAACTGTATTATTTATAAACAATTAATATACATTAAACAAACAAAAACAAAAAAAGTTAAATGGTCAAAATGTAAAAGGTTAATTATTTATATAGTGAAGTTTTTTATACCCAAGCGTACGTGTACAAGAGGGTATTATAACTTTGTTCGCATAACGGTTGTTTGTTACAGAAAAAAATAATCGAAATATATATAGGCATATATATAACTACTAAAATGATCAGAATGAAAAGAGGAATCGATTTAGCCCTGACTGTCTGTCCGTCCGTCTGTCCGTGGTTACAATAACTTGAGTAAAAATTGAGATATCTCAATGAAATTTGGAACATAGATTGCTCTTTGGCCAGGGTAGGCTGGTATTGAAAATAGTCAAGATCGGTTAATAACCCCGCCCACCTCCTATATAACGGAAATTTTTTAAAAATGCAAAAACTCCGTTTTTTCGGTGTCTATTACATCAAATTGAGTGAAATTTGGTATTTGGCGCGCTTTTTTTTCTGTATCTCAATAACAGTATTAGTTATCGTCACAAAATTTGGTGGACACATTTTTCTTGATATCGCTATTATTACCGTAGAAAATTTTTGAAATCGGATCTTAACCACGCCCACCTCGCAACGGAAGTTTTGGAAAATGCGATAACTTCGGTTTTTAGTTATCTATTAAAACAAATGGAGTGAAATTCGGTATTTGGAGTCATTTTGAAATAAGAAATTAGGTATTTGTGAAATTTTGAAAAATGGGCGCTGCCACTCCCACTTATGGAAAAGTCTCCGTATCTCAATAACAGTGTAAGGTATCGTCACAAAATTTGGTGGACATATTTTCCTCAATATCGCTGTTATCATTGTTAAAAATTTGAAATCCGATGATAACCTCGCCCACCTCCCATATAACGGAAATTTTGAAAAATGCAAAATTTTGGTTTTTTCTTTACCTGCTGCAACATATTAATTAAAATGTAATATTTAGAGAGATAGTTAACTAAGAAAATTGATTTTTATGAAATACCACACCCACTTATAAAAAATCGTCTGTAGGTATCTCAATAACTATGTAAGGTATCGTCTCAAAATTAGGTGAACATATTGTCCTTGATATCACTGGCATCACTGTCAATCATTTTTGTAATCGGACCATAAGCACGCCCAACTTCCAAATAACGGAAATTTTAAAAGATGCAAAAAACTTCGTTTTTTAGTATTTATTGGAACAAATTGAATAAGTGTAATACTAGCAGCGATTTGAAACAAATAAATGGGAATTTAATGATATTATGGGCACCGACCATACAAAAATACATCGCGAGGCTATAAAAAAACCGGTTTCGCCCGAGTTTAGCTTGTCTTACTTGTTCCACTTGGTCTTTCCAACGCAGAGGAGCTCTTCCAACTGCGCGGTTGCTAAGAGCGATGATAACAATGTCATCGGCGTACGCCAGCAACTGTACACTCTTATAAAAGATGGTGCCTGACCGATGACCAGCATCAGGTTAAAGAAATCGCACGACAGAAAGTCACCCTGAGAGGTCCTTCCCAATCCTGACGGGGCTGGTGGTGTTGCTCAACGTCATTTCACAGAGCCGTATAAGTATTGGCGGGATACCAAATTCAGACAATGCGGCATATATGAAACTTCTTCTCGGCTGTCGAAGGCGGCTTTGAAGTCGACAAAAAGATGGTGTGTGTCGACTCTTCTCTCTTGGTTGGTTACCGTATCTCGCACATGGGTTGCTCACGTTGCCCATGGTGCACGAACGTGGACGTAAGAGTAGGGATTGAGTACAGCCGTGCAACTGTAACCGCATACCCAGAAGCACAATTGTACCCCGATGCGGGGACTGCGTATCCAAAATTTTATTTTGTTATCTCTTAATATTTTATAACTGTGTATTTGGAATAACTCAGTTATTCACAGCGGCCTATTTAGATCCGAATGCTTCAAAAGTGATGCAAACTTTAACGTATTTAATATAAAATGTGATTTTAGAATAGATTTAAGTACATACATGCGTATGTATGTTTATCTATATATCAATGATGTACTTGTGTAATCTATATTATTTTGTTCCTTTTTTACCTAAAGATCTCGCTCAAAAAAGGAAAATAATACTTTGTTATTACATAGATGTAAAACTTGTAGTTGTACAAGTATGTATGTACATACCTATATAATCATACCCAAAAAATGTATATAAATATATGTATATATTATAAAAATATATAAATTAATTAATTACACAAAAAGTATAAAGGAAATTAGGCACTAATAACTAAGATCTTCAGCCAAAGTATAAAAAAAGGTTTTCAGAATTGTTGCGATTACTGGTTTCAAATAAAGTTTATAAGGTATTAGATATCAAAGTAAATATTGCATATTTTAAGAATTTGCAAATGTGTTCATCAAATAGGTTTTCCAGCAACTGAATCACTATTTTGTTGTAGTTATTGCAAATGCTATTTATTATTTCACATTCTAATGTTAGGTTTAAGTTAGATTAAAATACTAGCTTGGTAGCATATAGGACAGGTTGGTGCAGGACTGCCGGTGGATATGTGTACGTGAGTAAGACGTGTATGCCCTGTTCGAAAACGGATATATCGCTGCAAGTGAGCTCTCAAGACGTTTGGAGGGTAGATAGGTTATTTTCCCGATGGGTTAATGTTTTTCTAATGGTGTTGGTAGTGGTTCCAGTATAGTTGTGTGTTGTGTGAATGGAGTTCGGTTATGGTTCTTAAAATATCGGTTTTGTGTTGTGTTGATTTTTTTAGAATTGGCAATCGGAGCAGATTATTTGTTTTCCTCTTTAGCATTTGCATTGTTTTATTGCATTGAGCACCACTTCCGCTTCAGCAGTGAATATTGAGCAGATTGTTTCTAGTTGGGATAGTTGTACGATATGTAATTTGTCATTTGTAACTGCGTAGCATACTCCTGCTGTCGTTTTTGATCCATCGGTATAGTGAAAGGACCACCCAGCCGCTTTAAACTCTTCTGATGTGTTGTAAAATTGTGTAACATAAGCAGCAGTGGATGTGGATTTTTTAGGAAGTTTCATTAGTGATGATATTATGCTACTGTTACGAAAATACCAAATAAGGAGGTATGGAATAAACCTTCGCCGAGGCATTGGATTGAGCTCCATATTGTGGATGCTTTGGATAAATCTATCCAGAGCTGATGTGTACTTTCTGTTTCTCTTTTTTGATCTCTTCATAATATTTTAGTTGTATGGCAGTAGTTGGCGCTCTGAAGGCATTAGTATTTTTGTGGTCAGTTTCAGTCCACTTTCAGTTTGCAAGATAATTAATGGTGTTGTACGAAACACTGAGAGGCCGTAACGAATAGCAGCGTTATACACGGATTCGATTTTTCTATGGTTTGCTTAAGTAGTGTGTCCATAATAGATAAGCCGTATTCAATCTTGGAAACTATAAAAAATTAGATTATTTTTAGTATTACATTTGGGTGGGCGTTGCTATGGTGGCTGCGTATGCATTTGACTAGAACAAGGAGGTTTTAGTTTAGATGTTTTTAAGATGGTATATGTGTGGGGTGAATAGGTATTTGTTATTTAGTATGATTCCTACAACTCTAAGTTAAGGTAGGTAATTAATTTTGTTGCAATTGATATACATACATATATATCAGGTGGTGTACAATGTTTCATTCGGCATATGCAGTGACGGATTTAAGGAAAAAGGGCCAGGCGGCAATTTCCTAAAAAATTTTTTTAATAAATACAGAATCATATAACTTTAAATCCTCGTCGTGCTTTTCGTTCAGCAAAAATTTCCATCGCAGAATCCAAATTCAGTTAATTAGCTACTGGTCTTACGATGTAGAGAATACAGAAATTGTTCAGTGTATATTCAGCCAGAGTAGCCCGACGATATTCTTTGACTATTTTTAAAGAGCTGATAACACGTTCAGCACTAGCTGAATCTATGGGCAAAGTCAGGAACAATCGAATTAAACTACAGCTTTCGGGAAAACTATCCACTATATTGCTTGCGATAATGAACTCCAAAGAATGTAATGGACTGTCGGTCGTGAAATCACGATTTTGCGAAAAATACATGCCTGGGAAACAAGCCAGTTCATATTTCAGAACTGAGGTCAAAAATTCCGAGTACTTTTGTATCAAAGTAATGACACTTTTCTCCAATTCGTCTTCTTTAAAATTCTCGGGGTATTAAAAAACCAAAAACTTCGTTCACTTCCCGTAATCCTTCTATGCGTTCCTGCAATTCATGACTCATTGAATCCAAAACCTCGTAGTAGCTGAATCGATGTGGTTCATGTGTATCCAGTGGGGAATCAACTGATTTTTTATCAAACATTCTCTTAACTTTTCGTTTTCTAACAATAGGGAATTCAGCGTCTTCCCAGCCCATTTTTTCCACAATTCTTTCGCTTTTAATACAATGTTATTGTACTTGCTTACATTCCTCAAATCTGTAGTTTATCCCATGCCGTTAAAATGCATCTTGGAGCCATCATCAAATCAATTTCTTTTTTCTGCATTTGATCTTGCACAGTATTCTTCACGCTGAGTACTGCATGCCACCATAACAAATTAAGGAAAAATGTTCAATTCATGGAGGAAAGTAAAGATCTTGCATTCATTGTATCTTCTCCAGAAGCTCCAACTCTCGAAATTTCATTCTATGTGCAATTGATAATACACTCAAAATTATGTACTATGGCTTCCGTAGCTTTTAATCGTGAAGACCAACGTGTTGTGCTCAAACTTTTAATGTGCAGTATTCTTTCCTTTGCGATGGATTTTTTGCCAACAGGATCGTGTTCTGCAGCATTCTCAGGATCAAAGTTTTTTCATATATTTCTTTTCTCAATTCTCTTAGAAGTTGAATCCCAAAATCTTCTGAGTTTCGAGACGTACGTTGGCTTTCCTCTATAAATGCGTCCCATCGTCGATGTGAATGCGCGAAATATTTGTAGATGCTTTCAATGATCGCAAAAAATACTTTAATTGATGGACTGGCAAAAAAAAAGACGTGGGTCATCCATCTACAGTCTTGACTTGGCACCCAAATATTTGTTCTTGTTCCGCAGATAAATTGCGGAGTCAACGTTTTTCGACGCCTGCAGAAGCGGTAGCAGCGTACAAAACACATGTTTTTGAAATACCTTAATCGGAGTGGAAAAAGTGTTTCGAAAATTGGTTGAAATTCATAGAAAAATTTTTTGTTCCTAATGGAGGATATTTTGAAAAGAATAAAGCTATGTCCGTGTATAAACGTATGCTTTGTATTTGTTTATCTCAACACTTAAATAGCCACACTCGTATTTTCCATTGTTAGATGAATATAACCTTGAAATAAATATGTAAAATACATTATGATTTCGAATATTATTGAGAGTAAAAACACTTATTTCCGGTTAAAATAAAATGAGATATGCCACAAAATCTTAATAATAGAAAAAGTTTTTTCTAATAGCGGTCACCCCTCGGCAGGCAATGGCAAACCTCCGAGGGTATTTCTGCCATGAAAAAGCTTATCATTAAATACATCTGCCGTTCGGAGTCGGCACAAAACTGTAGGTCCCTCCATTTGTGGTATTATATAAAGACGCACCCCACAAATGGTAGGAGAAGCTCGGCCAAACACTGAGCTATATAGTGTACGTGCCAAAATTATATATATATATGCCACAAATGAAAAATTATATTTGAAGTGCAAAATTTTTAAAGTAAGTAATTTTAAATATTAATTAGAATAAAGATTGATGAAGATGCAAATGATATTTAAACAGCTTAAGCTTGTAAAAATTTATTTTGATTTCCCGGCAGGGTTGGAAATTTTATATATATAGGAACGCTTTTCCGTCATCCCTTGTCAAATTTGGTTTTGTGACATACCGTTTTCGGCGTTGTGCCATATTCAGTGTCGTTTTCGTTCTGAGTAATAAGTGTTGGTTGTGCTGTATTTATTGCTGTCTATTTATTTCCAGGTATTAAATTCAGTTTTGCGCAATGTTTGCAATTTTGGTGTTTTATGGTTTTGGCACCTGAATTTTCGTCTGTATAAAATTCTGCTGAGTTAGTTTTTTATTCTTCGGTTCTCTTCGGGTTTCCGTTATGCAGGTAGAAGTCGGTAATTTTAGTTGTGTGCAACATTTTGTTTTGGTTCTGTGTGTTGTTGTCTGTCTTTTTACCTATGCTATTGTTCTGTCCTTTGTATACCAACTTAAGCGGTTCGAAAATTGCGTCGGAAAAAAGTCTCTAAAGCTGATCTTTTAATTTTATTTCTGTTGATGCAGAATGGAGATCCGCTATTAAATTAACTATGTACGAGGTGTAAAGTAAGGCGACTTTTCAAATTTTGCGAGCGACGTACATTCGATTATACATTTTTTGTTGTTGTTGTAGAAGATGAAGAACAGTTTCCTCCTCTTCATAATTTTTGCAGCTTTTACAACATCTGTGAAAGGGTACTCCGAGACGCCCCGTGTGGTTGCCTATAAGGTAGTGCCCAGTAAGGGATCCAATGACTTGAGATATATCTTCTCGTTTTAAGGTGTACAGACTGCGCGACCGTTTACGATCCCATCTGGGCCAAGTTTGCCTAGAGATCCTACAAGTCGTGGTCTGTGCCCACCTCTCATTCGCACGAGCATAAGCATTGTCGTTTAAGAGCAGCCTACAATTACCAAAGGGCATACCAATGCGTTCTTTACCAGGAAAAATTTGCTTGGTTGTCCTTTCCGTCGCAAGTTCATCCGCTAAACAGTTACCCTCGACGTCCCTGTGGCCTGGAACCCAAATGAGGTTAAGTCCGTTCTGCTTAGCCATCTCCTGAAAACATCGGCGGCAATCCAGCACAATCTTTGAATCTATCGTAGCTGAGCTCACAGCTTTTATTGCCGCTTGGCTATCACTAAATATAAAGACGTTTTTGCCTTTTAAAACGGTTTGCAACCTGCCTTCTTAATGGCGCAAACTTAAGCTTGAAAAACGCTACAGTGGTCCGGCAGCCGAAAAGACAGGTTCCGCGAGAAGACCCCTCCTCCCACTCTACCATTCAGCTTCGAACCATCCGTAAAACCCGTAAAAATTCCAGGTGAAGTATAGACATTTTTAGACCCCACCTCCCTACCTGGAATCAATATCGTGACTTACATACGACGCAGCGATCAGTGCGGTCCGGAAGAAAGCTATACTAACTCAGTATGCTTGAGTGCCCACATAGGCTAGACTCCCACTAAGTCTGCACTCTACCAAGTAAGTTGAGGTAAGCAGTTTTGCTCAAGGCAGGCCACCATACGATGGCTCTATAAAGAAGAATCGGTCTTACTGCCTCTGTATAGATCCAGCGGCATACCCTTGGATTTAAACCCCATTTCTTTCCAATGACCCTTTTGCAAGAGTATAGGGCCACACAAGCCTTCTGAGTTCGCTGGACAATATTAGTTCTCCAGCTTAGTTTCATGTCTAGTGTGATGCCAAGGAATTTGGTTTCATTCTTTGGGTTTAAACGAAACACATGCCTCGAAACCCGGTTTGCGCCGACTTCTGCTGTAATCTTTCTACCTAAGAGCATTTGCTTTATAATTTCAACTAGCGAGTTCTCTACATCAAGTCCTCTTAAGGCCTTAATTATGGCCTACGGATTAATGTTGTTAAAAGCTCCCTCAATGTCAAGAAAAGCTGCAAGACAAAATTCCCCGTAAGTGAAAGATCTCTCAATTTAGCTGACTAGGGAATGCAGCGCAGTGTCCTTCCCTTTAGATAAGCATGTTGGTTATTTGACAAAAGTCCCTTGTCGATTGTGAAAGAGAGTAATGAAGTAAATGCATCAAATTGTAAGAGAAAAATGGAATCAAGTGCCTTTAGAGCTTAAAACGTTGACAGTGGCGTATGGTTTGTATGTTCTAAGTAGTTGGTAACTTGATGAATAAATACAAAAAAATTCATAAAAATAGGTGTTTGTGTGAAAGGTTCTTCGACACTTATTGCATCCTATACTCCGCCAAATAGAAGTGATACTTTACATAAAACGCCTGTAAATAACGCAATGCAATTAGGTACTAAGAGTTCAAATTGTAATTTTATTATCTAAGGTGATTTCGACTGAGGTAACGTTGTCTGGGCGTGAAAATTTAGCTTTCTCTGGAACAAATGTTGTGAACAATCTTTTAAGTTTAAATCTCTTTCAGATTAATAAATTTTTTAATAAATTTGATCGGATCGTAGAGCTGTTGTTTATTTATGTCAACATAAATTTTCTTCTTACTGAGTGCATTGGCCCTCTGTTGCGCTCTAGCTTATGTACATCATGTTTCTCTTGTTCTGCCATTGGAGTTCAACGAATTCAAAAATATTAATATGGATTCTAACTCAGAAAAGTAATATTTACTTTTTTTCTATTATATCTGAGTACGTCATTTTGTTAGAATAAGACTCTGTATTTGCTGGGTTTCATGTAACGAATACAGGTTGTTACAAAATTCCTTGTTATACAAGAGATCTGAAGGAATTGAAGAATACAGTTTATAAGTTTAAATCTCTGAGAAAGACTTTTAATAAAAGCTTCTTCTTTTTTGACGCTACAACCGTTTGTCGGTTTGGGCCGAGATAAATAAGCTTCGACAGTTACCAGGTCCTTCTGCACTTGGTACTTCCAGTGTGTTCTTGGGCGCCTTTGCCTTCGTTGTCAACCCATGGGTGCCGATTCGAAGGAGGTTTTCACAGGACCATCATCATCCATGCGAACGACATGGCAAAGCCCTCGCAGTCTTTTAATTTTTATGCGCTTGACTATGTCAATATCACTATACAGCGCATACAGTTCTCCATTCCATCTTCTTCGGTACCCGTCGCATCCGCGAACTGGGCCACAAATATTGCGAAGAACATTTCTCTCGAAAGCTCCCAAAGCCTGCTCATCGCTGGTCAACATCGCCCATGTTTCTGCGCCATATAAAAGGACGGGCATGGTGAGAGATTTGTAGAGCGAGATTTTCGTTCGTCGAAAAAGGGCTCTGCTTTTTAAATCATTGAATACTTCAAAATTGTAGGACAACCTCTTTTGCTTCCTTCTCTTGACTGGAAAATGCTGCACTGGCGGCCCTGTTGTTAAGGCCAACGATGTCAATATCATCCGCATACGCAAGCAGCATCGTACTTATGTTATATATAGTACCACTGCGATTCTGATTGGCAGCTCTTATTACAGTTTCCAGCATTAGATTGAAGAAATTTCACGAAAGTGAGTCACTTTGTCTAAAACCTCGTTTGGTCTGGAACGGCTCGGAGAGGTTCTTCCCAACTTGGATAGAGCTAAATGTTGGACTCAACGTCACTCTACATAGCCGTATTTGTTTTGCGGGGATCTAATGAGGTTCAATCAGCTGGTTCATATACGGGTTTAGAAGGCTTATCCCACGGTAGATGCCGCAAACAGTAGGATCACCCTTATGGATTGGGAAAAGAACACTACGGTTCCAATCTTCTGGCATGATAGCTCTTCGCCACCGGCTTTGAACAGCTCAGCCGGTATACCGTCTGCTCCAGATGCTTTGTTTTTCTACAGCCGCCTTGGTGCAGTTCTCACCTCGCGTTGGTCGAGTGGATGGATTTATTGTTCATCCCTAAAGGTTGTTCTGGGCTCCTCTTCTTCAAACTTTTCACCAGAGTTCGCATTCAGTAGCGTTGAGAAGTAGTCCCTCCATACCTCAAGTGTGCTCTGAACGTCCGTTACCATTTTTGGGGCACATTCCTGCTTGCTGGCATCTCAAGCTCTTCACACTCACGCTTTTCCGCCTCTCGTTTCTTTCTCTTGAAAATACGTCTCTCTTCCCTCCTCCTCTCCCGGTATCGCTCAATTGTTGCACGCGTAGTATTTGGCTGAAGGGTGGCTTTGTAGACTGCGTATTTCTCTGCAGCAGTGGCGCGGCATTTGTCATCGTACCAATTATTTCTTCGAGGCTGGTAGTAACCAACCACTTCCTCCACAGCGGTACGAAGAGATTGATAGATGTTATCCCATTGCTCGTTATTGTCGGAGCGATAAGGATTTACTTGCCTTAGAAGGTTCGAGAGTCGAGATTGAAAATACGCAGCTGTCTGTTGCAATTGCAGCTTTCCGACGTCGCACTTTCGTCGCGACGCTTGATGAGCATTCTTCATTGCAGAGAATTACATGCCGAACCTTAGCTGCAACAAGGTAATGATCCGAGTCAACGCTTGCTTCTCGGATAGAACGAACATCAAGCACGCTCGAAGCATATTTCGCGTCTATCACAACGTGATCAATTTGGTGTTAGAATCTGGTGCTATTTACAACCATGTTTCGCGCCGCGGCGAAGTCGATCAGCCTCTCTCCATTGCCGGATATATTTTATGAAGGCTGAAGTTTCCTATTGTTGGACCAAAAATTCCAATCACAATTTTTACATCGTGGCGGGGCAGCGCTCGTATGCTTCCTCTAAGCGCTCGTATAACTCATCCTTGGTCTTATTAAATTTAGCTTTGATGCGGATTGTGGCAATTCTTTCACTGATGGGGGTGAACCTGGACACAAGATCTCACAGTCTCCGCCCAACCACAAATCCAACATTAAATGTGTGCGCCGTCTCATGCCAGCTGTAGTAAACGTTGCACGATGCATGTTTTTTGCATCCATGCCCCGACCATCGCATCGCCTGGACTGCAGTGATGTCAGCCTTATCTTTGTTTATGACATGCATCAGTTGGATATAGGCATCTTCCCTATAGATGGTCCGGACATTCCTGGTGCATATCCGTAAATCGTAGTCCTTGTTTCGTTTGCGGGGGTCGTCCACGTGTGGGGAGGTCATTATCCGAGGCTGTTTCGATCTTTTCATTGGACTTGCATTTTACATGGTGGGTCCCAAACCCAACGCATAACCCATTGCTAGGGGTAAAAAGTATGAGTTCGTTTATAAAGCGAGCCGTTTGCTTCAAGACAGACGTCCGCGTGCAGCCGAATATGTCGGAGTGGCTCCACTAAAGCTCCATCTCTATTAGCCGGGACCCAAGGCTCCATACGGGTTGGTTACCGTATCTCGTACATGGGTTTCTCACGTTGCCCAGGTTGCACGAACGTGGACGTAAGAGTAGGGATTGAGTACAGCCGCGCAACTGTAGCCGCTATGTCATTTAATGAAATGCTGTTTTCCAATATTGTAACTTCTGCGGATGGCTATGTGGTTTTCTGAATATTGGCTATAACAAAGTAGAAATTGTTGCTACTTTGGTAGGTCAGAGTCCAATAAAGTGGGTAATGGACAGACAACGTCTTAACAAGGCTGAGAAAAACATACGAGGAAACATTATTTCAAGAAAAGAAAACACCATAACATAGAAACTTTATCGATCCGATGTTACGTAAAATCGAAAAAAAAGTAATATAAATGTATATCGCGCAAACTTTTTATAACAATTTGTTTCTTTTAAGAAGCTGTTAATCTTTTTGCGGACTTTTTCGTAGTTCCAAGTTTGAGACTAAATCGGATTTGTATAAATACGTTGCTTCTTTCCTCGATTCTCCTATTTATTTTTGAGAACTTTCCCCACCATTGATGCCGCCATTGCAGGAAGTTTAAAGATCAAAGGATCATGACTTTGGAATCGCTTCTGTGTTTTTGGTTTTAAGCTTTTTGGGTCAACTGTAAATCTTTGGTTTTTCTAATTTTTGCGATAACGGTTTTAGCGCTCGAACTTACTGGTGAGTTTATTCTGAGGTCTGCTGATGAAAAATCAGATCTTGGAGTAGTGCTAGATGATTAATTATATTCGCTTAAAGGCTTAGAATACTACATATGGTGCCCACACTCACCGACGTAAACGTACGTTATGTGTCAGCTGACACGATCACAATTATGAGAGAGCCATCTAAATGAAAACTGCCCATCGTGTACGTGCGACGATTACGGGCGTCTACATACATACTCTTAGAAATTTAGATTTTTGCCGAGAAGCCGTGTCAAACAAAGGAATGACAACATTGTTGTTATGCAAGCAAACGTTTGTATAAATGCATAAGTTTTGCGCAATCTTGTGTATCTTACGTCAGACAGACACGGCACACCTACACGTTTCTGTTTCTGTTTCAATTTATATTTCTGATTTGATTTTTTCTTTTTCTGTCTGTTTCTTTTCTGTTTCTATTTCTGTTTCTGGTACTTTTTCTGTTTTTGTGCCTGTTTCTCGTTTCAATTCCTGTTTTTTTACTGTTTCTGGTTAAGTTTGCGATTTTTATCCTGTATCTGTTTATGTTTCGGTTTCTCTTTGTGTTTTCCTTCCTGTTTTCTTTCTGATTCTGTTTCTGCTTCCGTTTCTATTTTTACTTCCTGTTTTCTTTCTGGTTCTGTTTCTGCTTCCGTTTCTGTTTTTATTTCTACTTCTGTTCCAAGTTGTTTTATTGGAATTTATACATTTTTGGTCGAGTATAAACAATATATACAAATATAAAAAGTTATCAACAAAGTTAATTATATCCAATAATCCTTGAGCATTAGCTAAAAACCATGTTACGGCGACGTTAAAGAGCACATTTGATTTAATTCCAATTATAGGGATTTGCAAATGAAGTTTTAAACTTATGCCGAACGGCAGATGTATTTTATGAGAAAATTTTTCATGGCAGAAATACCCTCGGATGTTTGCCATTGCCTGCCGAGGGGTGACCGCTATTAGAAAAAAAACTTTTTCTATGATTTATATATTATTTGCCTTGGCGGAGATTCGAACCTTGAACTCAGCGCTATATCGAGTTATAGCACGCACCCCTACCCACTCGACCACAGCGGCCACAATATATTTATATTTATTATTATGTTTATATTTTTTGGTTAATTTAATAATTGAATTTAAAAATGCAGTACAATTTAGTTTTTATTTAAAACTAATATATTTAACCAGAAAGTGGAAAATCGCAATAAGAACGAAAGAATACGCGAAATCTTATTTTTATTATCGGTCGCACGGCAACTGTTTTGTTGAAGTTTTTGTTTGCAATAATATCCAATTACAATACATTATATCTTCACAGAAATGGGAATGTACGCCGTTATCATACTTGAAATTACTGCATCAAAATTAATTATGTTTTATGGTGCGCAAATCTGTAGTAATGGAATGAAACCTTTTTGCCGTCTAATATACGAATTCTAGCAGGAAAAACGGCGCAAAAGGGCATATTAGGCAAAAATGTGGGAAAATATATACAGAGTTGTGGACCTGTACCCTAAGTATACCAGTTGTGTTATAGAAACTCATTCAGAAAGTTTACGACTTACGAAGCCAGCGCTCAATCTTTATTCTAAATTTATCCACTTAGATTCCATAGCGAGCTTGCGGGTTATGCAATGAGCCTGATTTTCTTTGCAAAAGGTGGCCTTCTACAAATTATAGCTAAGGCTTTTTTGAAAATCATGGAAGCTACCAATCATATATTCCCTTTTATTGACATGTGACCTGTCTATAGCAATATTCGCCTTGGCTGTTTTGATAAGGAATTTTTAATTTGTATTCATTATTTTAGTGTGTGAAAAAACTTCTTCTCACGGACGGAACCGAAATCAATACATGCTTAGGTATTCGCTGCAACCTAATTTCCCCCGTTTAGTGCATTTCATCATTCATTTAACATATAAACACAGTGACCCTGCGAATGTGATCTTGAAAGTATTAGTGTCCCGATATTTCATATTTAAACGATTAAATTATTAATTTCAGCGTTTTTTTATTGATTCAAAACGAGTCACCAATTTCTCTGGCAAACGTCGCACCCATTTCTGTCTCTCGAAGCACATAAAATGTATGAGAGATGCAAATTTCAGAAAGCTTATTTTCTACTGAATATTAAATAGTACTAAACCATTTCCTAAACCTGCAATTGTTTAAAAATAAGTTGAGCTCATGCCTCGGAAATGTTAACCTACATGCAATATTTTCTTTAAAAATTAACTTAGATTTTTGTTGAAAATAACATACACGTCTGGATACCAGAGCCAATATCGGGGCGAAGTCTTGTTTCTCCAAGTTATAAATGAGCTTAACGAATGGTATAGGTTTGATTGGCCAATGGGTTCAATCAATATTCAAGTCGCGCTTATCAATGAGCGTTTGAATTCGGGTGGGAGGAATGGGGGAATGGCGAATAAGTGACCATAACTTAATTACAATTGTGGTTATCCCTCATTCTCTCTCTGCCGACAATGAGCGTGGTGGTACTTACTGAACCCGATATAGACTGTGTGTGAGAGAGTCTATGCCGTATGGAGTGTTTGGGAATTTGTGTGTGAACGAGCAAAAAGCTCGTCTGAATGAATGAGAATTTATGATTTAAATGATGAGAATGGCAATAAAAACGGCAAATGCTTGAGGAAATTCATTCTGGAATACATGGAAGTCCTTTATGATAAACGTGCCCTGAGAGATTTAGGATTGATCCCTGCACTTGTCAGGGCATTAGTCTCTTACCTGAGCTTGGAATGGTGCTCGAATTAAAGACTTCAGAAACAAGCGCAGGGTAGAATGTCGAGAAGGCAATGTGGTTTTATGAAACTACGTAGTGTTGACCATGCTAGGATATCTTTAAATGTATTTTTGCATGAGAAGTGCGTGTCCAAGGGGGAGGGTTGCTCTAATGTGGCCCAAATCTGCCCAGAGTGGAGAGTCTTCTTCGGGATAGAACAGGACATAAAGTGCAAAATCTTTCTCTGGTTCATCATGACAGTCTCTGCAGAAGTCGAAAAGTGTTATCCCTAGGCGAAAGGCATATGTGCCTATCAAATAATGCCCTATTATAAAATATACTAATATGCTAATGTTCTTATTCATGCTTAATAATAGTGCGTTTTGCACTTAGGGCCGGCCACAGGTGCCTTTCTATTTTGCAAGTGGTTTCTTCCTGCCATCTAACATTTGATATTTTTGTAAGCCTTCCGGAAAAACGTAGCTTGCAAATCTGTAAAGATATGCCATACGCCTTACAATTTTTCTGTATGGACTCGGACCCACACGACCTTCGGGCGAAATGATCCGTTAAGAGATGTGCTGCATATCATAGCCACAATGTTGGTCGTCGATTGTATAGTGAGGGAATTTATTGCCGCCTGGGTGTCAACCTTGGGTATCACACTTTACTAGTTGTGTGGTCTTATTTTTTCTATCAATTCCGCTCAAAAGACGCTACAGCATTTGGAAACTAAAGGAGATCCCCATATGGCGGGAATATATACCTCCACCCACTCTTTTCTCGAGCTTTGATCCATCTGTGTATACATTGGTGGAATAGCCATTTCCTACGACGTACAGTGCACTCACAAACAATGGACAAAAATAGAATAGTCGGAATTTGTTTAAACTTTACTTCTAAAAGGATAACGTGACGGTGATTTCAAAAATGATATCGGGTTTTACGTACTGGTTACCAATTTTGAAAAAACCCGGATTTTTGTTAGGCATACTTTTGTTGACAAAAACATATTGCAAAATATGCAAAAAATCTCTTCAGAAAACAAAGCAAATTTTTTTAAATGAAGAAAATAAAATGTAGATATAAATTATTCGTACATACTTTGTGTTTTATGTATTCTTAAATCGGAGGCCCTTATTGATTTGTTTCTTTGTTTTAAGTAACTTTGAGATGAAATTACTGGATGCGACGATAATAGCAAGAAGCCGTTAATATTTATTCGTATTTACTCTTCCAGTTTTGCAAGTAGGAGAAAGGCAATATTATTTACAATTGTTGTGTGAACTTTCAAGACAATAAACCTGTCAAAATACGTTAAAACCAGGGATGCTCAACAAACGAAATAGTTTTATTTCGTTTCGTTAATGAACAAAATTAACTTAACAAAATCAGATCGTCTCGTTCCGGCACCATGTTATCCAAACCATGTTTTCGTTAATATTAAAACGTTTAATTTAAAGTGAGCTGGTAATGTCGAAGATGATATGATCACGATTGCTACAAACTTAAGAAACAAAATACCAAAAAAATAAAAAAGGTACCAAAAAGTTGAAAACGCAGTTTTATTGATTTGTTGGCGCAGTATTAAAGTTAGTTTGTAAAATAATGTTGTTTATTTTGATCACCTTAGATTCTTGTTCCATTCCTATATACATACACATCACGTTTCACTTCCAGTTTTTTTTAATTACTTTTATCTTACTTTTTCTTCTTGGTTATTTACTTTTTATTCTATTAAAATTAGTTACTTTCGAATAAACTTTAACGACAGCAATAACATTTGTTCTATCAATTTAATAAAACAATTGAAGAGTGATTTTTTTAACTCCTACTAATAAACTTATATAATTAAATCAAATTTAACATATTCGTTATATACGTACATGTACAAGCATGTTATTCATTAATGTAACACACAAAACTCATCAGGTCGTATGCTTAAAATACTGATTAACATGCAAATACAATAAGTAAGCGAAAAAATATACCTACTGTACAATTATTTAAAATAGTTTGGTTTCGAAATACTAGCCTCTATACTTTCTTTGCCCTCATTTCATTATTTATAGTATGAAATTTAAGTTTCTTTCAAAACATTGAATTCATTAAACTAAGTTCAAAAACTTACGTTCCGCAGCAGCGAAGTGTGGAAGAACTAAATGCAAAATTTGATAAATTATTAAAGGCGCAATTGAGAATTGTTTTGAATCTTGGTGGTAACTACGTAATGCGATGCGAAAATAAATGATTCGACGTAAAAAACATTGAAGCTCTTCGAACCGCATTTGCAACTGCCTTAGCTTTTACATATGTCAATACACCTCTTTTACTTTAACCCCCGAATTCAGTAAGCAGTCTCATGCCCGAATTCAGTAACTTGGTGTAATCTCAAGTCTCAAAATGAGGTAGAGGTTATTGCTTTTCCTCGCATTTACGGTTTTTTCTTTTGTTTTTTTTTGGCATTTTTTGTGACCTGCTCACCACCAGGTCACAATTTAGAGACTTTATTTTGAGACTAGAGGCCTTATTTTGAAACTAATGAATGGCAACTGGTCTAAAATTGTGACTTTTGTCTCTATTAGAGACTGATGCTGCTTACTGAATTCGGGAGTCAGTCTCTAATAGAGACAAAAGTCACAATATTAGACCAGTCGCATTCGTTAGTTTCAATATAAAGCCTCTAGTCCCAAAATAAAGTCCCTTAATTGTGAACTGGTGATGAGCAGGTATCAAAAAGTTGGGTATATCACCCGAATTCAGTTAGCAGTCTTAGTCTCTAATAGAGGCAAAACCCACAATATTAGACCAGTAGGCATTCATTAGTTTCAAAATAAAGCCTTTAGCCTCAAAATAGAGTCTATAAATAGTGACCTTGTGATGAGCAGGTCACAAAAAATTTAAGTGAAAGCAAAAGAAAAAAACGTGAAAGCGATAATCTCTAGCTTATTTTGAAACTTGAGATGATACAAAGTTAATGAATTCAAGTTACCAAAAGGGGAAAAGTTACCACTTTTGGTAATTAATAACCAAAATGGCAACCATGGATATGATTCGAAACTCTCTCAATCTTGTTATGAATATGGCGTTTTCACCGAAAATTACGTTGTTGTGCTATAGATAATATGATATGAAACTCTCTTTCGCTGCCACTGAATGGGTCCCTTGAACGCACGGTTTGAGCCGGCAACAATGCAGAATCAGGGGATCAAGAACAGCTGATACGCAAAAAGACGGGCAGAAGATGCAAATGCTTGAAACTATTTTACAAAAAGATATTTTAGACTAAGAGGCTATTGATTTATCTTTCTTGTGTTATGCATTTTTATTTTCAATTATCGCTTACTTTCCAAAAATATATACTTAATTCACGACCATGTACATTGCCGTATATGTACACACAATATTTTTACAAAAAACGTTAATTATGTTAAAAAAATATATATTGGAGTGAAAGATTCTTACTTATGATATGCATTTATATTTTAAATTAATACACATTTTTGAAAAATCAACTTCACTTAGAACTATGATATGCTGTATATGTATGCTATACATTCAAAAAGACAATTCTCAAAAGTTGAATATTTTAACAAAAGAAAATTAACTAAATTAAAAAAAAAATATATTGGACTAAAATATAATTGATTTATCTTTCTAATTACACTATTTAAATTAAAAATTAAAACACATATTTAAATAATGTATATGTATATTTTGACATTTACTTTTCTGTTAGTTAATAACAATATCCCGTTATTGCATTATCTTTCATATTTTTCTATTCTACTAAGATTCTACCCTTTTTGGTATCAGCAGCTGGCCAAGTAACACGCGCCGTGTTTGAATCACTATAAACTTAGTTAATCGAATATTATAATTTGTGATAGTTACATTATATTAAATTAAATAATAAATATTTAACGTAGCTGGTAACATTGTGTTTTACCTTCGATTATTCCAACCGCTACTCGTACTTTATACTTGCGTCTTTGGGAACTGTCGTATATGTATCCAGTACATTCACTAATACAGTTCGCAAAACTTGCAGGTTTGAATATGAAATGTTAGTTTATTTAAATGGAAATATAATGTACTGGAAAGTAATTTAGCATTTTTTTTTTAATAATAACATCTTTCATTTGCAATTATCAAACATTTCTGAAAAAATTAGACTTGGCTTACAACTTCAAACAATATCGTACACGTACTGTGCGCATGCATGTATAGTATGTGAGATTGGGTCTTGACGAAGGACGGCAACACCACAGCATTGAACTACACAGGGGTGAACATTGGTGCGTGTGGGTAAATTAGCGCCAGCAAGCGCATGTGTAAGAACATTTGTTTCTCTAGGACGGTGCAGTACATTGTTAAAAGTCGTAAATAAATCTATTGCGAGAAGGCAATCAATGCGGAAAACTAGTCCGACAAAATTGTGCTAAACGTTTGCTAAACGAAGTACTGAAACTTTGTGTATAAATTATAGTAAAAAGAACTTCACTTGTTTTTGCAACTTTATTATTCGGGTGGGAAGCACGTCCAGCCCGAAGAGTACCAAAATTTATACTGACTATTCTAACAAAATTTACTTAACAGCTACCCTCAAGCTATCTGTTGCTGCCGCTGCTACCGCGCTGTTGTTGTGTAGCAGAGGTGGTATTGCGAACCGGCCGGCGTGAGAACGAATATGTGCTGACTCAGGCCACGCGCAGCTTTTTGGATGTAACTTTAAACTTGTTGTTTCCGTTCATAGACTTTGTATGTTACCCGTTGCATGGAATTTGCTGACTCGGGCCACGCGCAACGTTTTTAGGTAATTCAAAACACAATGTTGCTTCCCGTGATAACTCCTCCCCTCCTAAGTAAGGGCCGTCCTCGGACCTTCCTCTTGACGAGTGGGTGATGTTTCCTACTACTCTTGCTATTGCAGCTTGCCGTCTTTGTTTTTTGTATAAAATTATTATGGGAAGCAGCACAGCGACAATTATTATTATAATGAGGATTGTTGATGTCGTTGCCAAACCCTTTTTATATCCATCGTTTAGCTGCTCCATCAGCTGGCGATTCACCAGCGCGCGATGCCGCAAGTAAGGTAGACTCATTATTTCATTATGTCCGGTTATATTTATCCGAGTGGCCCAAGGGATTTCTGCTACCTTTACCTCAAGGGAATTTCGGTTCACGAAGGTCGTTTCATTTATGCTTGCCTTCTCTGAAAACGTTACTAGGTAAGTTCCTTTTCTTAGCGAAATGGTCTCGTTGTCAGATGTTACTGTGGCGGTGCAATCGTTTATGACGATCATACCATCATCAATTTCCTGCACAGGATCTAGTTCGCCAAATGTCGTTCTACATTCTGCGTGGTGCTGGCTACTAATTGTTGACCGCAAGACGTTGTGTTCGATTTTCTGCAAAACCGCATAGTTGTCCCTGCACAGCCATCCAAGGAATATATGTCCTTACCACAGAACGCTACGGCGTTGTCGCGCAATGATAGCATTTTGTTGTTATGAGCTACAGGTAATATAATTTTTCTTTTGCAAATAAGCTTAGGTTTAGGATACTTAACTAGGAAGTGAAAGAGATTATTATCGTGAAATACTTTAAACTTAGAGACTAATATCAAATCAGTTACGGTTAAATTGTTGAGACTCGGTTTTCAAGATTGAATCAATTTCAGCGTTATCAAAATTGATTGGGTTTAATAATCCTAATTGTGCTAAGGCGATTGATAGGATAATGTTATCTAGATCTGTAATAATAGCCCTATTTCGAGCCAAGAGAATTTCATAAAGATGTCCGGTATCTAATCGTTCCAGTTTTGTTATCATTAAAATTTCATTTACTGTATTGGTTAAATCAGTAATTTGTTCTTGGAATTTTGAATTTACTGCTACTTGCCGATTGTTATTGTCCCTAAGCTTATCTAGATCTATAATTACTTTTTGAAAATCGTCGAAGTCAGGTGTGCCTGCCACAACCTTGAGAGCAGTTCCCAAGATGTTTAGGCTACGTGGGTGTCTCGTCGGTCCCATTACTGTTCGAAGGAGCTTGTCGATTTGGTCCAGGTCCGCATTCATTAGTTTCGTCATGTGGCTTTGTGGGTATAGTTTTAGTACTGAGCGAGTGTCAAGGGTCAATTCAGCGTAGGCAGTCAGGTTTGTCGTGTGTCTAATGTAATCGTACGAGTCCCATAAAACAACGTCACCGTCCGTAATCGGTAAGTAGTCTGCGTGCGAGTAATCCACAACCTTACAGTTTGTGGAAGTCGAGGTCATGACGAGTATGAGCAGAAGTCTAAAGAAAAATAAGAAGGACAGAAACAAAGAAAAACATTAAAAATATTATATTTGACTATCGAAGATTATCCTTATGAACTGTTCTACCCTTAACCCTTACTGTGGAACCCAAGTCCTCCTGAACTATGCCCTCCACATACAAGGGGGTAAGTTTATTTCCTAAGCGTCTATTTGATTAAATGTGCACTGTTTCTCCCACGGCAAATGTTCTTGCTACCCTGTTTTTGTTATGAGCCCTTAGCATTGATTCTTGAGCCTTTTCTATTTTATCCTTTGCTTCTGTCCCACCTACCCGCGAATGAAAAACATCCAAGGGTTTTTCGCGAATTACAGAGTGAATGCTCCTATTGTACTCAATTGTGGCTAGTAAAATTAGGTCCGTAGTATCTTCAATTCCTTTTTCTAATTTAAGACATCTAGCTATTTCTCCTATAGTGCTATGAAATCTCTCCACCTGTCCATTTGAAGTACTATGCAGAGGAGGAGAATTTATAATTTCAATGTCGAAAAGGTCTCTGAGACAAGATCTTATTGTATTGGAGTTTAATGATTTTTCGTTGTCGCAGAAAATAATTCTTGTTCCTGCGAACATATTGACCAATAGCAGAATACGCGGCTTAATATCGATTATGGTTCGTGAAGGAATTGGTTGCACCACTGCAAACTTTGATAGTTTGTCGACACAAGTAAGGAAATATGTGGCATTAGTAGAAAAGATATCAATTTGAAGGATTTCACCGGGGAAAGCTGGAATGGGTGTTTTTCCTATAGGATGCTTTACTGGATGCCTGACATATTTAGATTTAATGCAGACTTTACAGTTTGATGTAACCTCCTTAGCTTTTTTCTCCATTCTTGGAAAAAAATAATCTTCGAGAATTTGTTTTACATTCTCTTGGGAAGCACGGTGAGCTCTGTTATGCTCTTGTGTAATTATTTCTCACTGTTCGTTGGGATCAAAAATGTCTGTAACAAATTTAGTGGTGTGACGGAATGTGGTATTCAGGAACGTTCTTACCAGCCAGTTTTGGATTTGTGCCAGTAGCGGAAGTTCGCAGTGAATGCCGTTTACCACGTCAGATTTTATTACCTCTAATAGCATTTTGAACAAACTTTCGTTATCAGGAAACGTGAGAAAATGTCGTAATTTATTTCCAAAAATAACAAATGTCCTTTTGTTCGGATGTAAGCCGGATTCCAAAATTAATTGGTTTCTATAAACATTTACTGGTTTTGAAACTGTTTCTACCGTGTAGGTGAGGGATTTCTCGCTATGAACAGTGGCTGCGTCTGATTCGGGTTCTGAATCTAGGGCGTTTATAAACTGGCGTGATAAAGCGTCCGCTACTAAATTATCTTTCCCTGGCTTATAGTGAAGTTTGGCATTATATCCTTCAATAAAAGCTTTCCATCGCTTTATTTTTGGATTCGGGTTACGATCAGACACGGCGAAAGTTAGGGGTTGGTGATCTGTATAAATGTTTAGTTCCCTAACACCATACAAATAGTACGTCAGCGTTTTAATGGCCCATACGATGGCCAGAAGTTCTCGCTCATTTGTGGCAAAATGTTCCTCGTTTTTGTCAAGAGTTCTAGAAATCATTGTAATTGGT
Organism: Philophylla caesio; assembly: GCA_963971545.1. Taxonomy (NCBI): domain Eukaryota; kingdom Metazoa; phylum Arthropoda; class Insecta; order Diptera; family Tephritidae; genus Philophylla; species Philophylla caesio. Next base: position 39,817,119 of record OZ020608.1, on the reverse strand, counting down.
CTCCCCTCCTGGGAGAGGACCGCGCCTAGGGCGTGTGAGGAAGCATCAGTGGTAAGGTCGAAAGCTTTTTTGAAGTCCGCATAGGCTAGCATGACATCTTCTGATATAAGTATATTCTTCAATTTATTAAATGCATTTAATTGGTCCTGATCAAATGAAATTTTAATTTTTTTCGATTGGGATGCCGACACCTTACCAAATTCGCCTCTAAGGATATTGGTTATAGGTTTAGCAATTTTCGCATAGTCTCGAACGAAACACCGGTAGTACCCAGACATTCCTAAGAAGGACCGGACGCCTCTCAATGTTGTTGGCTGTGGAAAGTTCTGAATTGCTTCGATTTTTTGTGGGCAAGTCTTTATTCCCCCTTTTTGTATTTGAAATCCGAGGTATTCGAGTTCTGTCTTGAAAAATTTCGATTTTTCAACAGAAACCCTCATATTTGCTTCAAGTAAGCTCGCTAAAATGGCTTTTACGTGTTCCAAATGGTCTTCTTTATTTTGTGAAAAAATTATCACATCATCAATATAAACAAAGCAGTACTTGCCAATATGATGCCTAAGAACGTCGTCAATTGCCCTCTGAAAAATTCCGGGGGCATTCTTCAAGCCAAATGGAAGGCGGCAGAACTCGTACTTCCCATTACAGACGGAGAAAGCAGTTTTCTCACGGTCTCGTTCGGCGAGTTCTATTTGGTGAAACCCGGACTTAAGGTCCAAGGTTGTGAAAAGCTGGGCTTTACCAAAATTTGATAATGTTACCCCTACGTTTGGGATGGGGTATGAATCCTCTATTGTTTTTTCATTTAATTTTCGAAAATCAATTACTAATCTTTTCTTTTTCACCCCGTGTTCGTCGAGGCCCTTTTTGTCTACTACCCAAATGGGGTTGTTATATGGTGACCGCGAACGTCGTATAATACCATTTTGGAGGAGATCCTCTATTTCTGTTTTTACAAAGTTGGCAACTCCCAGTGGGTATGGGTAGAACTTTGCGTAAGTCGGCTCATTATCCGTAGTACGGATTGTGGCTACGATATTAGTATTGTACGGTAACTTCTCATTCGGGTCGGCGAAAACCCCTGACACGCGTTTTATCATATCATTAAATGATTATTTTATGCTCCCCGGGACTGACTCGGTATGGAGCTGAAGATGACTAACATCTTGACCCTGGACAAAATGTATAATTTCTTTACCAGAGTTGTATTCGATAATTTTATTTTTTAAATTAATATTCGCATGAACCTTGTTCAGCAAGTCCAGACCTACTATGCCATCAAAGAGAGTTAGATCTGGCAGGACGAAAAATTCAGATATCACTCCAAACAAATGTACCTTGCATTTTTTCCTAATATTGGTGAATCCATGTATGGATTTCACTGTGAATTCCTTATCGACAGGCTTCACCCCTTTTAGACCCTCTAAAGGCCTGATGTAGTTTTTGGAGGCGCCTGTGTCGACAAGAAACTTTACCTCCCGCCCCCTTACTGACTTAGAAATCCAGGGCAGGAGGGATTTTCCCCTAAAAAATTTACCTCCTCTGCCTCCAGGTCCTCAACAACTGACTCAGATAATTCCTCATAAGAGTCTGAGTTTATCTTGGTACTTTGATTTTCATTCAAGTTATTAACCCTTTGATGTTTTGGTCCTGTTCGGCGGTCCGATGGTGCCTGACGTTTTGGTCCACTTTCGTTTCCTGTGTAATTTCTATTTTGTCGCAGGCGCGATAACGAGGGATCCACATCCATTGGTTCCTGTCTAGGTTGGGAGTTCCGGTTTTCAATTTGACGGTTCTGCGGAAAATTTTGTTGGCGAGACTGGCCATTATTTTGGTTATCACTCCTGTACTGCCTTACGAAATGAGGATTTTTGTGATTCTCCGAGCTTGCTTTATTGAACGCGTTTTGATTACCGTTACTCCTACTACTCTTTTCGCTGCTTTCTGTTTTTTTTTGTAATATCAACTGACCTATTTGCAAAGCTTGCTGCGAAAATGTACCGTTCGTGATTCGCATCGACTTCTTGAGCAAGTGCCAATGCGGATGGCAGGTCACTAGGTTTTGATGCGAAAAGAATATCACAAAGGGGTTTTCTTAGCCCAGAGATAAACACTCTAAGAGCGTTAGCCCGATATTTTTCGTTAATTGCGTTTGCTATATTTTCTTCATGAGACATTTTGGTTTTATTAGCGAGTAAGGAGAGTTTTTTCTCAACTTCATCATAGAATTCGAGTACACTGGAAGAGCCCTGCCTTAATGTCGACAGTTCTTGTTCCACTAAGTAGATGGGTCGTTTATCGGAGTAAGTAAAATCTAGACGGGCTATGATGGCGTTAAAATTTAAGACGGTACTAAACGACGATAAAAGCGCATCAGAAGCGCCACGGATTTTATTTCTTATAATGGTAACGGCTTGATATTGCCGTGAGCTACCATCGTAGTCCTTAAAAATTTCATACGCGTTATGTGCCGCCTCACGCCAGGACACATAACACTCAGTTTTTCCGGAGAATTCAGGCAGGGACTTCACTACGTCCAACGATTCTTCGCAAGTTCTACCTGATACAATTTTAATTTTCTCGTATTTCGCTACTACCGGTTTTTGAGATAAATTCACAATTTGGTCCTGCATGACCTTAAGTTTATCCTCGAACTCCCGTCTCTGCATTCCTAAAGCAGCACTAACCGCCGCGTTTACTACCTGCGTGAGCTGTGCCTCATTCATTTTCACTTCTTTTCCTTCTGATAAATTAATTTTTTCAAAGTTGGAGACTAAGTCTGTCAAATTCACAGTCGACCTATTCATATACCGACTTAACCAATAAAATTCACTATTTTTTAAATATTCGCTCAAAGAGTTATTTGTTTCAACTCAGATATTCATTCACGAAATAGATACCGGGTGCACCGTAAAATAATTGTTGAAATTTAATTATGATTTTCAAAATATTATTTTTTTTTTATTTATTGTTTAACTCTCTATTTAAACTCAGAATTTTTTGATTCAAATATGAAAAATGAGTTTTCCAACTTACATCGAATTCATTATTATATGATATTTGCTATTTTCCTTCCAGTAATTCTCGCTGCGGGTTGCTGGTTGATTATAGGTGCTGGTTGCTTAATTCTTGTAAGTAATTGCTGTAGTTATCGGTGCTGGTTGTTTGCGGCTGCTGGTTGATTGTAGTCGCTGGTTGCTTGATTTTTGTAAGTAATTGCTGTAGTTCTCGGTGTTGGTTGTTTGTGGCTGCTGGTTGATTGTAGTTGCTGGTTGATTACTTTTTTTCCATTTACAATCTACTTTACTCTAACACAGCCCCACGTTGGGCGCCAATTATAATAAAAAGAACTTCACTTGTTTTTGCAACTTTATTATTCGGGTGGGAAGCACGTCCAGCCCGAAGAGTACCAAAATTTATACTGACTATTCTAACAAAATTTACTTAACAGCTACCCTCAAGCTATCTGTTGCTGCCGCTGCTACCGCGCTGTTGTTGTGTAGCAGAGGTGGTATTGCGAACCGGCCGGCGTGAGAACGAATATGTGCTGACTCAGGCCACGCGCAGCTTTTTGGATGTAACTTTAAACTTGTTGTTTCCGTTCATAGACTTTGTATGTTACCCGTTGCATGGAATTTGCTGACTCGGGCCACGCGCAACGTTTTTAGGTAATTCAAAACACAATGTTGCTTCCCGTGATAGCTTATATATAATTGTCTAACCAAATATTTCGTGAATTGTGTTACGATGTTACCAGCGGAATATTATATTATCAAAATTAAAACAATCTTTTCAAATATTTTATTTGGGCACATTTTCATATTTTTATTGTTTTATCGCACTTTGTTTGTGAGCGGAAAAGGTCGACAATGGAACTTTGTAATATCTTAGAGTTGAACGTAGTAGGACTGAAACAGAAGTTGACAGAGTTAGGGTTAGCTGTTATAGGACCGACTCCTTGAGCACTTCGGTCCGAATGCTTACCAAGCAGCTTTCAAGAGCGTAGTTATTTTACATTGCGCGACATTGAGGATTCGTTGACGTCGTTCAGTGGGTCGGGACAGCCTCAAGTTGAGGAATGGCTAGAAGATTTCCAACAAAATGCCATCGCAGTTAATTGGAACAGACTCCAGAAATTTATTAACGCGAATCAGCTGCTGAAAGGGGCAGCCAATATTTGTATACGCAGCCAGCGCAACGTCGTCGACTGGGATTCTTTAAGGCAAGCCCTGATATCGGAATTTGGAACCAAGGTATCGTCGTTGGAAGGGCACCGTATGCTACGGAATCGCGGTAAGCGCAACAATGAGGACCTTAAAGAATACCTCTACACTTTGATGGAAATCGGGAAACCGATAACGCTGGATGACATGAGACTGTTAGAATATTCCAATACTATAATTTGTGATAGTTACATTATATTAAATAAAATAATAAATATTTAACGTAGCTGGTTACATTTAGGGAGTTCACAAGCGTGTTGTTGATAGTATTTATTTAGTGCGTTATTTAATAACAGAGGAGCTTGTGAACGCACCGTGTGTTTTCCTTTACTTTTGTATGTGTTATTCAAGCAATTAGTCAGCAAAAAATCGCTTTTAATAAATTTGAGCGGTCGGTTTTTTTAAAATATGTATACCTACATCACTATTTGACTTAATTTAAAAATTTTTCTAACAAAAATAAGCCGAAAATGATGATAAACGGAAAGAGCTGAGCGAATAACCTTCGCTGTGGGTTGCTCAAATTGAAGCGCAGTTTAAAATATTTGGTGTGGTGAAAGACTCGAACAAATTTAGCACGCGGTTTCCGTTCTTCACGTACGTTATGCTGTGAAGTGGAAGACATAATTGTCAATCCGCCAACCACTTCACCTTTCGTCGCGCTAAAAAATGCATTGATTATACGTTTTTCCAAATCAAAAGAAGCCAAATTACAGCAACTCCTAGATGGAGAAGAAATTGGCGACCGCACGCCTTCACAATATTTACGTCATCTCAAGTGTTTGGTTCCAGACGTCGACGAGGACGTGCTGAAAGCAAAATGGCAGCCCTACCCAAAGACACGTGCGCAATGTTAGCATGGCAAATGAATGCAACGTTAGACAATATAAGTGTTGGCGCTGACAAGCTTCATGAGTTTTTGCAAAATAGGCAAATTTCATCATTAAAAACCAGCCCCGTACATTCAGACTTAACAAAGCAAATCTCAGATTTAACAAAACAAGTAGCGGCTTTGACAACCGTTATTAATAAAAGCGAGCCTAGGGATAAGTCTCGACAGCACACGAGGCGCAGGTCCCGTAGTTATTTTAAGTCGCGAAGCTCGAACTCGAACGAATTTTGTTACTACCATGCAAAGTTTGGTAAAAATGCAAAGCGTTGCAAAGATGGACGTACATACTCGGGAAACGTCGCGGATAGTCATTAATGGTGGATAGTGATTCCTTATCCAATTCTCAACGCCTATACACCAGGGATCGAGCCTCTGATACTTAATTTCTTATCGACACAGACTCCGACCTCTCAGTGTTTCCGTGTACGCGGTCGAGAAATAAATCGTCACCAGCAAACTTTGAGCTTCAAGCAGCTAACGGCTCTTAAATCCAAACCTACGGAACAACGTTGATGTCAGTCCATTAAGGCCTCCGCCGTGAGTTTATGTGGCAATTTATCGTAGCTGATGTTACCAAGTCGATAATCAGAGCCGACTTTTTGAGTCACTTCGCCTTATAAGTCGACTTGAAAAGCAAACGCTTGCGAGACGGGCATACCGGTTTGATGTCATCTGGACTTCTAGCTCCATCAATTAACCCAATATCAATCAAAGCTATTAAAGGTGACTCTGTTTATTATTCCTTGCTTGGAAAGTACCCGAAAATTACAAATCCTGCAGTAGTGGCAAAGGCCAAAAAACATATCACGCTTCACCACATTCGCACGTCAAACGGACCACCAATTACAGAAAAAGATCGCAGATTGCCACCGAATAAGCTGAAAGCTGCACGGGACGAGTTTGACAAGATGATTAAACTCGGCATCGCGCAACTCTCGAACAGTCCTTGGTCATCGCCGTTGCATCTTACTCCAAAAAGTTCTGGTGGATGGCGACCATGCGGGAACTGCAAAAGTCTAATTGCGCGTACTGTACCCGACAAATACCCCGTTTGATGCCTGGAAGATTTCACTGCGACTCTCCATGGGAAACAAATTTTCTCGACCATAGATCTGGTACGTGCGTTTAACCAGATTCCGGTTGCACCAGAAGACATCTGTAAAACAGCGATTATAACGCCTTTTGGCCTTTTGGAGTTCCCAAAAACGATTTTTGGGCTAAGAAACGCCGCCCAGACGTTCCAAACATTTATGGATGAAGTAACGCACCATATGTCGTTTGTATTCGTCTACATCGAAGACATTTTAATCGCTTCATCAAATGTATGTACATGAGCATATGAAACACCTAGAACTCTTGTTTCAACGCCTGCAGGAATACGGTTAAGAGATGTGCTGCATATTAAAGCCACAATGGAGGTCGTCGATTGTTTAGTGAGGGAATTTATTGACGCCTGGGTGTCAACCTTGGGTATTACACTTTACTAGTTGTGTGGTCTTATTTTTTCTAGCAATTCCGCTCCAAAGACGCTACAGTATTTGGAAGACGGAAACTAAAGGAGATCCCCATATGGCAGGAATATATACCTCCAACCACTCTTTTCTCGAGCTTTGATCCATCTGTGTATACATTGGTGGAATAGCCATTTCCAACGACGTACGGTGCACTCACAAACAATGGACAAAAATAGAATAGTCGAAATTTTTTTAAACTTTACTTCTAAAAGGATAACGTCACGGTGGTTTCAAAAATAATATCGGGTTTTTCGTACCGGTTACCAATTTTGAAAAAACCCGGTTTTTTGTAAGGCATACTTTTGTTGCAATTTTCTTAAATGAAGAAAATAAAACGTAAATATAAATTATTTGTACATACTTTGTGTTTTATGTATCTGTTTCTGAATTTAAATCCTCAGAGGAGGAACTTATAACGGATGCAAATAGTTCCATGCTATTATCTATTTCTTCACTTTGAACAATGTATTGCTTAATTCTTATATCGGAGCCCCTTATTGATTTGTTTCTTTGTTTTAAGTAACTTTGAGATGAAAGTACTGGATGCGATGATAATAGCAAGTGAGCCGTTAATATTTATTCGTATTGACTTTTCCAGTTTTGAAATTAGGAGAAAGGCGATATTATCTACAATTTTTTTGTGAACTTTCTAAAAATTTTTAAGACAATAAACCTGTCAAAATACGTTTAACCCAGGGAATTTTATTTTATTTCGTTTCGTTAATGAGCAAAATTAACTTAACAAGATTACGTAGTCCTGACTTCTGTGCAGTCCCTAATAGAGAAGATGGCGGGCGAAGAAGTAGAGAACGAGAAAACAGAGTTAAGCCACTTTTACAATATTATTTGTGAGCATAAGAAATGAAAACCTATGCCTTGAGCTAAATTAAAGTGCAAGCTTGCATGTGCAAACAAAAAACAAAAAAATAAATTAGCAAATATTGTCATTTACAATTTCAAGTACTTGAACCATAAGAAACACATTGCAAGGAAATTGCTTGTTTACAAAAGCTACCGACGTCACATCTGTCAAGTTCCGCAAAACCATTAGTTCGCTGCATCGTGTATACCAGCCAGCACTAAATTGTGTTTGTCCCTTTGCAAGTTTTTCTGTTTTTCTGTGGACAACTATCTCTTTCCGTATGTTTTTCGCCTAAATTCTTTGTTCCAGCAAAACAAGTTTAAAACTGCCATGTTCATGCGACACTAGGTTATATGAATATTTTTGCAATTATTTTTATAACAAATAAGTTTAATTACAGTATTAAGTTCCTCAATAATACTACGCATTGCTTGACCGCTTGCCATTCAAGTGTTTGTGCTTAGAGAGCATCCACAAATCAGATATTGCGCTCTTATCTTCTCTCTTTTAATGGTAAGCTGGCTAAGTGCCAGAGGAGATGGTGGTGCATCAGTGGTCGGTAAAAGTTAAATTGTGACTGCGTTGGTGAGCACAAGTGAAGTGCTCAGAATAAGCATCCCAGTAGGAAATTGCGTGAATTGAAACAAAAATTGTAACTTATCAGTATTATCAATATTATGCATATACATATGTAGATATTTACCATACGTATTATGTACATGTGTACAAACATACAAACTTAAATTTAAAAAAAATATTTGGATTGACCTACGTTAAATTCCGGAAATATATGTACATATGTATGTAACTATTGTTCATTTATAGGTTTATAAACCTTTTATATGTTTCATCAACAATAATACGTTTCTGGAAGCTTCTTATTAAGATAATGTCTTTTAAAAAAGTTGAGGTAAGTTTCTTGCGTTGCTTTGAGCAAACGAACTTAAAAAGAACATTAAACTCTCTTTATTAAATAGTCGTTCTCTTTTTCATGAAAATTTCTGAAATCTTTATGAAAATAATCAAAATTTATTTTTTTCAATGACTTATAACACAAAGACATTGCATGTCAATTAAAGCATTTTCAAGCATGTACATAGTATATCTCGCAAAGCATCTTTGCATTGAAGAAACAAAGCGGTACCTACTTTCATACGCGATGTTTATTCGTTACTGTCTCGCCAACGACTAAATGATATAGCGTAAGAATACGTGTGAAGTGGATTTGCACAATTGTGCTATGAAATACCGAGCTTTGATATACAGCATCATCAAGAATGACAGAGAAGAAGATACCGTTACTTTAAACTTTTCTGTTTTGACAGTTGAGAGACGTCAAGATAATGATAGCGTTGCAACAAAGATTTTCATTTAATACCATAACTCTAAAAAAAAAATTACCAAACTCCAAGTTGAATGCAGAATGCCACATTCGCAACGCATGCGATGCCGCAACGTACCACAGTAGCCCAACTCTCGTTCCGGCGCCATGTTATCCAAACGAAATGTTTTCGTTAATATTAAAAAGTTTAATTTAAAGTTTGCTGGCAATGTCAAAGATGATATGATCACGATTGCTACAAACTTAAGAAACAAAATACGAAATATATAAAAAAGGTATCAAAAAGTTGAAAACGCAGTTTTATTGATTTGTTGGCGCAGTATTAAAGTTATTTGCGTTAGTTTGTAAAATAATGTTGTTTATTTTGGTCACCTTAGATTCTTGTTCCATTCATATATACACATTTCGCTTCTCTTCCAGTTGTTTTTAATTACTTTCATCTTACATTTTCTTCTGAGTCATTAACTTTTTATTCTATTAAAATTAGTTACTTTCGAATAAACTTTAACGACAGCAATAACATTTGTTCTATCAATTTAATAAAACAATTGAAAAGTGATTTTTTTTAACTCCTACTAATAAACAGATATACAGCTCTATTCTGTGCACTTGACAAATTGACAAAATATTAATAAATTTAGCAAGATTTTTATCAAACAAGAAGCTCTTTGTTATTCTGTGACAACCTTGATAAAACGTAAAGCTTCAGACTGCAGGGCTTTTCCCCACATGTTTGGTGAACAATATATTGAAGCAGAAACAGTTGATTTCTGTTTACTTTATATTATTCACGAAATAGGTTCTTCTACATCGTAAGTATTTCACTTATTATTCATTAATTTTTAAAATAACATGTAACTTATTATTAAATTTAATTTATTGGAAGTCAAAACACGACCAAACGTGTCTCGTGTCAAACGAAAATTTTGCATAAACGTGTTATCACCTACCGAAAATGGATCACTAGCATCTTGTAAACTTCTTCAGTAACGAAAAGGAAAATTGCGAAAATAGAGATCTCTATATCTCTCTCGCAATTTTCCTTTTCGTCTAACAATAACAATAAAAGTTAAATATCTACTTCCATTCTAATAAATTAATTTTCACAACTATACACAAAAAGTAAAACAGATGTTTTATTTGTCAAGAGCATTTGACATCTTGACAGTTTATCAAGAAAAGAGCTTTTTATTTTTTACATAGAATAGAAAAATCTTGATAAATTATCAAGCTTGATAAATAAGCAAGATGTTGAATTTGTCAAGTGCACAGAAAAGAGCTGATAATTAAATCAAATTTAACATATTATTTATATACTTACATGTACAAGTATGTTATTCATTAATGTAACACACAAAACTTATCAGGTCGTATGCTTAAAATACTGATTAACATGAAAATACAATAAGTAAGCAAAAAGTATACTACACAATTATTAAAAATAGGTTTGGTTTCCAAATATACCTAGCCTCTATACTTCCTTTGCCCTCATTTCATTATTTATAGTATGAAATTAAAATTTCTTTCAAAACATTGAATTCATTAAACTAAGTTCAAAAACTTACGTTCCGCAGCAGCGAAGTGTGGAAGAACTAAATGGATTAAACTAAATGCAAAATTTGATAAACTATTAAAGGTGCAATTGAGAATTGTTTTGAATCTTGGTGGTAACTACGTAATGCGATGCGAAAATAAATGATTCGACGTAAAAACACAGTGGTGTTTGTTTATCGCATTGAAGCTCTTCGAACCGTATTTGCAACTGCCTTAGCTTTTACATAAATACGCCTCTTTTACTTTAACCCCCGAATTCAGTAAGCAGTCTCATGCCCGAATTCAGTAACTTGGTATAATCTCAAGTCTCAAAATGAGGTAGAGGTTATTGCTTTTCCTCGCTTTTACAAGTGTTTCTTTTGTTTCTTTGGCATTTTTTGTGACCTGGTGGTGAGCAGGTTAGAGACTTTATTTTGAGACTGGAGGCCTTATTTTGAAACTAATGAATGCCAACTGGTCTAAAATTGTGACTTTTGTCTCTATTAGAGACAGATACTGCTTACTGAATTCGGGGGTCAGTCTCTAATAGAGACAAAAGTGACAATATTAGACCAGTCGCATTCGTTAGTTTCAATATGAAGCCTCTAGTCTCAAAATAAAGTCCCTTAATTATGAGCTGGTGATGAGCAGGTATCAAAAAGTTGGGTATATCACCCGAATTCAGTTAGCAGTCTCAGTCTCTAATAGAGGCAAAAGGCACAATATTAGATCAGTAGGCATTCATTAGTTTCAAAATAAAGCCTTTAGTCTCAAAATAGAGTCTATAAATAGTGATCTTGTGATAAGCAGGTCACAAAAAATTAAAGTGAAAGCAAAAGAAAAAAAAACGTGAAAGCGGGGAAAAGCGATAATCTCTAGCTAATTTTGAGACTTGAGATTATACAAAGTTACTGAATTCAAGTTACCAAAAGGGGAAAAGTTACCACTTTTGGTAATTAGTTACCAAAGTGTCAACCATGGATATGATACGAAACTCTCTCAATCTCAGCTAACAGCGAAAGACTCATCTTGTTATGAACATGACGTTGTCAACGAAAATTACGAGGCAGTTGCGCTATAGATAATATGATACGAAACTCTCTTTCGCTGCCTCTGAATGCCTCGAACTCACGGTTTGAGCTGGCAACAATACCGAATCAGGGGATCAAGAACAGCTGATACGCAAAAAGACGGGCTACCAGATGCAAATGCTTGAAAAAGCTACCAATCAGTGTTATTTGGATTTAAAAAGACAGTTAATGTTATTATTTTACGAAATTTATTTAAATCTCTAAGTAAAGGTGTAAATTTCATAGTTTTGTCATAAAAAAGTTTTTAGGTTTTAGCTTTTCTTAAAAATATGGTCTTTTATTAAAAAAACATATCATGAAAATACTTTTTCAAAGAGAACTGGACATTGATTGCATTTTAATTTACCGCAATATACATAAATATTTATATAAAAATACGCATCTTGTTTTAAGTTCATATTTTTGGCTATGGGATCGCTGATTGTACATATTTGAATTTCTGTGATTTGATGTTTTTTCATGTTGGTTTCAACAGTTTCTGAAGTTTTGGTAAGAAAGTAAATGATATCGCGTATTTCTTCTTATACTCGTATTCATAGCATTTGCATATATTCTATTTACATACTTGACGGGTGGTATGGAAACTGCAAAATCCCCAAAATATTAAATGATTACTCCCAAGCTACATTTCGTACATAGCCATACAAGACGGGTAATAGTTAGCAAACAAGGTAGGTAAGCGTTTGCGTGCACTTGTGCGATTGTTAGGAAATTAATCAGGTTTGGCTCTAGCCGTGGGAAGAAAATAACTATGTTCCCCTTCCTGGTTGACGTGGATGTGATCATCCTACTCGCTCTTACTCAAAGCATATATTTTCCCACTCTGGCTCTAACATTGTTGGTTACAGAGTCTGGTAGTTTTTTGTTTGCAGTACCAGTTTTATTAGTTACCGACTCTGTTATTTACTTGTTACAGCTATCTCTTTTAATTTGTTAGCCTTATGATTAGCTTCTTGTTATCCAAAACAATTATATAATTTATCCGTATTGTTATTCATTTGTTACTTCTAACCACTTCTATTTGTTAACTACTGGTCAGCGCTAACCGTTACTTAACGGTTACCTATAGGTTCCTAAATTTTTTTTTAATAAAAAAATACTTTTTTTTAAATTTAAGTATTTTATTTTAAAATTTCTATCAAGTTACAATGTTTAAATTTGTATTAATTATTAATAATTTCTTGATATAAATTACAATGTATCAACTCAAAATACCAAAGATAATTGCATAAAAATTAACTAATAAATGTTAAAAATAATCTTAATTAGACCACTTAAAATATTTACATTTTCAGTTTTAAAAAATATTATACATATACAAAACAATTAATTTTTACTTTTGACTTAACTCTAATTTATTTACATATATATTTATGTAACTTATATTTATCTATACATAAGCCCTCATATGTATACATATATGTAGGAATAGCGTTGGTGCCCCAAGGAACGTCATCCTTCAACCAGCAGAAATCCATACCGATCCGGTATTTTGCTAAAAATATAAAAAAGGAAAAAGTTATAAATCAAAAGTAGAAAATTTTTTTGCCAAAAATTTATTTTTTTAAAAGAAAACAACATGAACAGAAAGATAATTGATTATTCTTTGTAATAATATTCATTTAAATTTGCAATTATTGAACATTTTTGAAAGACTTACACTTTTCTTACAAGTATGTGAAATGCCGTATATGTACTGTGCACAAGTAACAAGGCAATTTTCAAAAGTTGTAAAATTTCATTAAAATTATTTATTAAATTTAAAAAAAATGTAATGGATTGAAAGGTAATTCATTGATCGTTCTTATAACATCCATTGCTAATTTAATTTTTTGAACTTTTTTGAAAAATTTATACTTTTCTAACAAGTATGTAAAATGCCGTATACATACATATGTGCTCTGCACATGCATTTGAAAATTTTTATAAAAACTGATCATTAAATTTTAAAAATGTATAATGGATTGATCTTTCTTATTACATCCATTTCCATTGGAAATTCTAGTACATTTGCAAAAAGTTTATACTTGACTTACAAGAACTGCCGTACATGTACTGTGTACATGCAAAAAGCGCTTCTAAAAATTTGAAAATTTTTATGAATGAATAGAAATTACAAAAAAATAGTATGGACTAAGAGACTATTGATTTATCTTTCTTGTGTTATGCATTTTTATTTTCAATTATCGCTTACTTTCCAAGAATATATACTTAATTCACGACCATGTACATTGCCTTATACGTACATATATTCACACAATAAGACGATTTTCACAAATTGAATATTTTTACAAAAAACGTAAATTATATTAAAAAATATATATTGGAGTGAAAGATTCTTACTTATGATATGCAGTTATATTTAAAATTATTACACATTTTTGAAAAATCAATTTCACTTAGAACTATGTGATATGCTGTATATGTATACTACACATGCAAAAAGACAATTCTCAAAAGTTGAATATTTTAACAAAAGAAAATTAATTAAATTAAAAAAATATATATTAGACTAAAATATAATTGATTTATCTTTCTAATTACACTATCTAAATTATAAATTATAGCACATATTTAAATAATGTATATGTATGTAGTGAATACCACATCCACAACATACGAGTATTGTAAAATATTTCTGTTTGCTAACCCTCATATTTTGACATTTACTTTTCTGTTAGTTAATAACAATATCCGGTTAGGGCATTATCTTTCATATTTTTCTATTCTACTAAGACCTTTTTGGTATCAGCAGCTGACCGAGTAACACGCGCCGTGTTTGAATCACTATAAACTTAGTTAATCGAATATTATAACTTGTGATAGTTACATTATATTAAATAAAATAATAAATATTTAACGTAGCTGGTTACATTGTGTTTTACCTTTTACCAGTACATTCACTAATACAGTTCGCAAAACTTGCAGGTTTGCATATGAAATGTTAGTTTATTTAAATGGAAATATAATGTACTGGAAAGTAATTTAGCATTTTTTTTTTAATAATAACATCTTTCATTTGCAATTATCAAACATTTCTGAAAAAATAAGACTTGGCTAACAACTTCAAACAATTTCGTACACGTACTGTGCGCATGCATGTATAGTATGTGAGATTGGGTCTTGACGAAGGACGGCAACACCACAGCATTGAACGACACAGCGGTGAACATTGGTGCGTGTGGGTAAATTAGCGCCAGGAAGCGCATGTGTATGAACATTTGTTTCTCTAGGACGGTGAAGTACATTGTTAAAAGTCGTAAATAAATCTATTGCGAGAAGGCAATCAATGCGGAAAACTAGTCTGACAAAATTGTGCTAAACGTTTGCTAAACGAAGTACTGAAACTTTGTGTATATATAATGGGCTAACCAAATATTTCGTGAATTGTGTTACAATGTTACCAGCGGAATATTATATTATCGAAATTAAAACAATCTTTTCAAATATTTTATTTGGGCACATTTTCATATTTTTTATTGTTTTAACTCACTTTGTTTGTGAGCGGAAAAGGTCGACAATGGAACTTTGTAATATCTTAGAGTTGAACGTAGTAGCACTGAAACAGAAGTTGACAGAGTTAGGGTTAGCTCTTATAGGACCGACTCCTTGAGCACTTCGGTCCGAATGCTTACCAAGCAGCTTTCAAGAACGTAGTTCTTTTACATTGCGCGACATTGAGGATTCGTTGACGTCGTTCAGTGGGTCGGGACAGCCTCAAGTTGAGGAATGGCTAGAAGATTTCCAACAAAATGCCATCGCAGTTAATTGGAACAGACTCCAGAAATTTATTAACGCGAATCAGCTGCTGAAAGGGGCAGCCAAAATTTGTATACGCAGCCAGCGCAACGTCGTCGACTGGGATTCTTTAAGGCAAGCCCTGATACCGGAATTTGGAACCAAGGTATCGTCGTTGGAAGGGCACCGTATGCTACGGAATCGCGGTAAGCGCAACAATGAGGACCTTAAAGAATACCTCTACACTTTGATGGAAATCGGGAAACCGATAACGCTGGATGACATGAGTCTGTTAGAATATTCCATCGATGGTATCCCCGACTCCAAGCAAAACAAAAAAAAATGTTCGTCTAGTCGCCAACAAGCGACAATTTCGTATCCAAGTCAGTAGAACGTCGGAAGCAGGGCTTCTGTAAATCCGGCTTCCGGTAGGAAGGAGGTAAACAGTTAACAAGTGCGACAACTCTACTCATCTGGTCGTTTAACCCTACGTGAAACTCCGGATCATCAGACATTTCGGCTAAACTTAGAGACTAGAAAAAAGTCTATCAAATTTGGTTAAATCTATGTATTAACCAAAAAAAGGGTACCCGGGTACCTTAATGCAAATTACCTTATATTTCAAAGAAAAAACGTTTGTTTCATATTTATTTTGTTTCATAATATTTATTGATGTGTAAAATATGAAATGTAATTGTGTCTTAGTTGAATTATTTATATTTTATTCATTCATGTTGAGTCATTGTTGAGACATGGAAAACGTTTTGATATTGTTTTAGTATGTCGATCGCAAACTGGTTTCTTGCAAACGCTGCAGACTTTCCTCGTCTTTCTTCTCCACAAATAACAGCTTCCTGTTATTGGCTTTCTGCCATCAGTAGCAGCGGCCGTAGAAGTAGATGGTTGCTCGGTGTAGGTTACCGTCTCCAGTGGTCTTCCCAACAGGCTCTCAATTGCTGTTTTGTTGGAAAAGAGGCGGGTTACTTGGCGATTGGTTACTCTTTCTTCTATTATTGGCGGACACAAGTCTTCAGCAAGGTTACGCAAAAGGCGTTTTCTCCGTGTTGTTTGATATGGAACAGTTATGTTATTCTCATAAAATATAATGTATGCCGCGAAAGCACTAACATCGAGCATATTGTACAAAAACGACAAAGGCCACCTTTTTGTGTGTATCTGTGTGGTATACTCCCGAAGCATCTGGTCCATAACATCCACGCCACCTTTCGTTTTGTTATAAAAATTGATGATTTCTGGTTTGCCGTTTTCTTCTACAGTTGCATCATCATGCATAG
Source organism: Philophylla caesio (assembly GCA_963971545.1). Taxonomy (NCBI): domain Eukaryota; kingdom Metazoa; phylum Arthropoda; class Insecta; order Diptera; family Tephritidae; genus Philophylla; species Philophylla caesio. The sequence goes on along the minus strand of OZ020608.1, from coordinate 39,800,629 downwards.
TCGACAACAATATTACTGAATTTGTTTTCCTATGTTTGTATGTAACCATAGCCACCTTCTCGTGGAAACCAAATTTGCTTGTCCCAATGGTCCACCTCTTATCGTCTTTCATTTCTGTTGGTATATAGGCTTTGTTTCGACGCAGTGTCCCGACAATGCTAAGTTTGACGGATATCAGCTGCTTTGCTAGTGGCAACGTTGTAAAAAAATTTCCATGGTGATATTACGTCCGCTACCGTAGTATGGCCCAACCAAATCTCTGACTACTCTTTCGCCTACACCAATTTCGCGACCACTGTGTTGTTTGCCAGTATATATTTGGCCATGAAGAGGATATGAATTTTTAGTATAGCATATCCACCATACCTTGATACCGTATTTCGCAGGCTTCGATGGAATATACTGGGTAAATTTCGTTCTGCCGCGGTACGGATACAATTGTTCGTCGATTGTTAAATTTTCTGTAGGCACATAATATTTTGCGAGATTGGCGTTCAACATTATCTAACCATCTCGTATTGGAGCTTTGTCTGTACGCTGCCTCTCGTTTCTTGTTCTCGTGTCATCTAAAACGAATAAGATCCCAGAAGCGGTTTAATCCCATTATTGCGCGGAGTAGGGGATGAGACAATTGCGTCCATAAGTCCCTTGCATTTTCATCATTGGAATGATTTGCGCCTGCCGTTATCAGCATTCCAATGAATGCGTATATTTCTGCCACTGTCGTATCCCTCCACTTCAATTGACGCTTTGTTGGGTTTGCTGCATTGTACGCATCATAAGTTAAATTGGCTTTTTTGTTGGTATGACGCACGATTATAACGACCATTTCTATTGTAAAATAACTCTTGAAGCATTGCATACCAGTCATACTTTCCGTCATTCGTAATGGACCACTGCGAGTTCTAAAGATGGTGTGACTCCTTATTTAATGACAAACAGGCGGTGTTGGTTGCCATTGAGTACCATCTGTTGCAGGGACCGAAAATAACTATTATTTTTTTTTCCAATGTTATAAAAGTCCGGGGCTAAATATTGTTATAGAAGAAAAATATTAATGCTCCTTTGATCCCAGGACCTCCAGGACAAAAATCCTGGATTTTTTCTAATTTTTTAACTTTTTGTGAAAAAGTCCAATAATAACTGAAAAATCCGGACTTTTATTTTTTTAGTCCGCTAATAATAGTTAAACTTGGCCAGATATTTTCTAAGGCCGAAATAAAAGTCCTTTCCTAATTAGAAACGAACCGCTTATCGAAATTAAACAAATTTGGTATCAAATGAAAGATGATTGAAAGAGCTTTGAAAATGAAATATCTAAACAAGGGATGCCACCTTTCTATATATATTTTTTTAAATGTAAAAATATTTTGTATGCTCAAATAAAAGTCCTTTACATATAATAAACAAACCGCTTATCCAAATTCAACAAATCTGGTATCAAATGAAAGAGGATTGAAAGAGCTTTCAAAATGAAACATCTTAACAAGGGATGCCACCTTTCTATCTATTTTTTTTTTATAATGTAAAAATATTTTGTATGCCCAAATAAAAGTTTTTTCCCTTTAATAAAAAAACTTCAAATACACAAACCTTAAGGCTTACGAATTTATTTTGCACAGTATAAAAAATGCTTTTATACGAGGATAATATTAATTATTTCCAATAACAAATTGATTTAAAATATTCACGTGTGTGAAATAATATTTCTATTAAGCTTCAAAAGACAAATAGTTTCCAAATTTTGTTCGGTTAGGTTATAACGCAAATCCGTTAGAATCAGCTTCAGGGCGGAAAACGATCGTTCAACGCTAACTTGCGTGGAAGGCACCGAATGAATAGCAAAGGCAAGTTTTCGAAGCCATGGAAAACAATATTTTTTACCGTTCCAGTATTCGATTATATCCATGTCAACATCTACTCGCTTTTCTTTATAGGACTCAATTCATAAAAGGCTTTTCTGACTTCACTCTGGATCTCTGGAGAATCCTCTTCGGATGAAGAATTCGCTAACTCAAGCTCTCTTATACAGTTCTTTAAGAGTGATGACGAACTTTGCATAGAAGATTCATCAACCAAGAATGTCATATCTTCACTGTGTTGAAAATCTTGAGAGGATGAGCCGTGATTCTAAATTGAAAAAAAGTTACAAAAAATTACTCAAAAACCCGTGAGGTAATATAATTATTTATAAAAGTAACCTCTTTTAAGCCCTCCATGCGACGAACAAGTCCTTTGAGGTGAATTTTAGCGGATTGCATTTTCTCTTTAGAAAGAACACGCCTCAACCTGGGGTCCAAAAATAGGGCTGCATACATAGTCGCGTTTTCAAGAAGCGAACTTTGCCTCTTCTCAACGAAACTCAAAAACCTTTCGCTAATTACGCATTCTTTGCTTTTCAACTGAAGCGTCATTTCCAGCCAACCTTTATAAAAGTCGCCCAAGAGCAATTGACTTTCTTGGAGCTTTAATGTTAAGGCAAAAGGTATTGCTAAAACTGCCACGATGCTCTCTGTCAATTGCCACTCGTCAACGCTCAATTGTTTCGATGCTGCTAAATATTGGGCACAAAAATCTTTAAGTTGGCAAAGTCTGTTCATCATGTTATAAGTAGAACTCCAACGAGTTGGAACATCAATTTGTGGTTTCACAAGGTTCAACTCTTTTATCTTTTGGCTAAAAGTTATAAATAAAACCAATATAAAAAATTAGTTGCCAGGCGATTGTAAGTTTAATATGTACTACTCGTATATATACCGTAAAAGTGGAGTCCTTAAAAGCTTTACAACACCACCGATGTTGATTACTATTCCCGGACTGTAATCTTCCAAAAAGTCTTTGACAGCGAGTTGGAGCGTGTGTGCTGCACATTTAATAGATATTATGTGGTCACCTATAATTGGTATTAAATCATCACTGGAAAAGTCCTGTGAAATGTTAATTTCGCTTTCATCATCATCGTCGTCAATAACTGTCTCTGACAGAAGCTCAACCGCTTTAATCATATTGCGTCCATTATCGCTTGTTACAGCATAAATTTGATCCTTCTTAATTTCATAAGAACGCATTACTTTTTGGATTATCAATTTTATGTTCTCTGCCGTATGCCTTCCCTTTATTTCTTCGATTGAAAGCGTTATTATTTCAATTTTTGCTTTCAAAAACACTTGGGCATTTATGCAAAGAACCCCGCGATCACTTCGAGTAGCAGTATCGATTTTGAGGCAAAGAAGTTTACCCCTAATCATATTTTTAATTGAACATATAAGCTTGCTGTGCTATTCACTAGCAAACTGCATAATGTTTTTGGACGTGATTTTTGTCATCTTTAGTCCGTCAAATATTTGATTAGTGAGAGTCTTAAATGAATCGGAATCGAAAAATGACAAAGGTAGCGAATCCTTTGTTATAAAGTCAATGCATGCATTCACAACTTCACTTGGACACATTTCGGATGTAAATTTAATTTTTTTGTCATTGGGATCAATTTCTTCATTTGCCTGTTTTATCCGTTTATTATATTCCTGAAATAATTCAGCGTGCTTTCTTTGCAAATGCCTTTTTAAATTAGTTATAAAATTGTGCTGAAATCTTTCCCCACATGCCTTGCATTTTGCGAATCGATCTTCATTTTCAAAATATTCGCGTATATAAAAATCACGTTTTCGTCCCATTGTTTTATTTCTAATTTTTATAACGACAAAGAAAATGTATCAATAATTACAAAGGATCAATCTTTTCTTTCAATTCAAATACTTTTTTATTAAACAAATAACTTTATTTTTATTTTGGTCAGTGCTAAAAAGTAATGTTGGAAACACTTCCACATAATTACTTATTATTTATATGGTCTAGTATAATATCAGAAACGTGTACTATATGCAAAATATTTGGCGAATAGATTTGGCACTGCCTACCCTTTGTACATACATAAAATCATATATCTTACATAAAGGTATATCCATTTTGCTAAAAATTAAATTTGAATACAACCCACATGATCACAAAACTAAGTACAAAACTTTAAAAAATTGCCCTAACAATTACATAGAAATTGCGTATTTGTATTCATATTTCTGTTTTAGTTGTAATAATATAATATAATACCTGCTTTATTGGCGAATATAGCACTATCTTAACTAAAGTTATGCGCATTTCAAAAAAAAGTTCCCTGGTACTACAAGAAAAATCGATTTTTACATACAAACGATAATTTCGAAAAATGGACGAAAAAATTTGTTTCAGCCAAAAGAAAAAATACGGGTCTCATAAAATCAACCTAAAAACAACATATTTCATTTTTGTCAAAATACAAAAATATGACCTGCGCGGATTGGTTGATTTGAAATGGAAAGGTTCCTCTACAAACGATATGCAGCAAATTTGCTGCATACATAAACAACATAAGTATGTACTACATATCTTCATCCATAAATCGGTAATTTAAATACTTACTCTGGCGCTAATGTATTAGATTAATTTTTCACTTGATTGTTTTTTTTTCTTTTTTTGAAAACTTTCACTTCACTTTAAATATTTCGAATATTTGTTAATAAAAATTAATTTTGATTTAAGAATATTTCATAAAAGCTTAAGTACTTTTTTTCATACGAACTGTTCGGGTCACAAATGCAACTCACGATCGCACCTGAAAGATTGGTCACCAAAAAAATACTTAAGCAAAATTTGCCGAGTAGTACAACAACAATGTCGGGAGCTGTTAAATATTTTCTAACTTTACACGAAGGGCGAGTTAACGCTTGCATTAACCAAACAAGATCGAAGCATGTTTTGATATGCTCGTAAATATAAGTCAGATGTACTAATTTACAAAAATGGGAAAATTTTTAGTTATTTGATATTTTTTTTTCTTATAAAATGAAAATGTAATTCTTAATAAGTGAAGACTATGATTGTACTGATTTAATATTTTTTTAAGGTTTGTGTATTTGAAGTTTTTTTATTAAAGGGAAAAAACTTTTATTTGGGCATACAAAATATTTTTACATTTAAAAAAATATATATAGAAAGGTGGCATCCCTTGTTTAGATATTTCATTTTCATAGCTCTTTCAATCATCTTTCATTTGATACCAAATTTGTTTAATTTCGATAAGCGGTTCGTTTCTAATTAGGAAAGGACTTTTATTTCGGCCTTAAAAAATATCTGGCCAAGTTTAACTATTATTAACGGACTGAAAAAATAAAAGTCCGGGTTGACCGATTATTTTGTTTCAAATATAATAAAAGTCTAAGAATA